>BMAV01008964.1:31739-49099 GCA_019973955.1 Trichonephila inaurata madagascariensis
CACTGCCAGTGAGCGTAGTGAAGAGATTTGGAGTCATTGATTACCTCATGACGAGATAGGTTGTTTTCGCTCCACCAGTGAGCGGAGTGAAGAGATTTGGAGTAGTTATTACCTCTCTCTCGAGAGGTTGATTTCGCTCCGCCAGTGAGCGTAGTGTGGATTTGTGGGCTCTATCAGCAAGCTTTGCGTGAAAGTTTTTGCATATGCCGGAGGCAGATGTATTGGATGCCACATGGACCAATATTTAGCTTTTTTTCCTTACAAGTGTCATCAAACTCGGAAGCTGTCGATTTACTTAAAATATAAACAAATTGTAGATAATTTTATGTTGTGTGATCGTGACCCAATAACTTATTGAAAAAATCTGTCAATATTTATCATTGACTATACTAGGACATTACGCTACCATAGCAATGATAAACACACAGATTTAGAAGTTTTCCAGGTTTTAGAGAGAACATTTTTTAACTAATAATTGTAAAAAAGAATTCTTTTTCTAAATTAAGATGGTTACTTTTTCCTGGAAATCGTCCAATAAATTAATTTTACGAGTTTGAAGTGACTTACAGTTTGAATTCTGCAGTTTTATTATTACCATCATAAAAATCTTTGTATCGCATCCCCCTTTCTAATTACAATTGCACATTAATTTTAATTAATAACTTAAAATGCGTCTTAGCAAAGAAAAAATATGCCAGAGTTCCAGCAGATGTGTAAATATATATAATATTGTTAGAATGAAATTTTCAATTCTGTATGAATAAAGTATTTCGTTTTTAGCTGTAATGGTACTAAGAAATATCAGGTTATTTTAGAAACCGTGAGCTCATATTTTCTCTTTCTGACCAACTTTATGTTGTGTTTTATGACTTTTTTTTTCAAAGAAAGAAACCGCTTTCCAGATTGATATGGCTCCAGTAACATAGCAAAAACGAATATTTTGTTTCAATTGGCCTAAAATGTTACAGAAACACATTAAAAGAAATTTTAAGATATAACAGGATTATATTTATTAACACTTGTTCAAAAATAATTATTTTTCAAAAATGAGAAGATTTACAGAATATTTTGATATTATTATTAATTCGTTTAATTGAAATTTTACTTCTGGTAATATCTTTGATTATTCTTTTCTTGATTTAAAAAAACAACAACAAATGTATGTATTTATTAAGCTGATAAAGATATGACGCAACAAGAACTTCGACCGTCTGTATAAATATTTCGTCTGTTTTAAAAAGTACGTTGTTCAACATCTGTCTTCATCTTATTAGCTTTGATTCACCTCTATATAAGATTGATTTGTATGATACAAATATTTTTTTTAAATTTATTTTATTTCTCTCTAGCATTTGTGCAAAAACTAAGTTTAATCAACATCAGTTTTAAATTAAAAAACACCAAAGTTAATATATATATATATATATATATTATTAATTTATTTTAAATAAAGAAATATATATCCAGCATCATACTTATTCTGCATTAACATTTTCTATTGTCAATGTTAATATTCGAATTCAAAGTATTGCATCTGTTAATTTGATGTTAGAATGAAGCTTAAACTCTAGCCTACCAATATTAACAAGGTTTTATTTTTGCTTCAATGGATTGCAATGTAGTATTTGCATGAACTTCAAATTAAATATGTGAAAGTTTTTTGATCACTTTAATGTTTTACAAGATATTGATCGAAAATATTTAGTGTTTTCATCCTACACAGTTTTTTAATGTTGTGGAACATATCTCCAAATTTGCTTTATGTCGCATGTATTTTCTTAGAAGATCTTTTTTTTTGCACGATTTTCTAAGGAGAGTGTGGTTTTACTGTGTAAAAAAAAAAAAAAAATGGATGTATTTCGCAGAAAATGCAACTAGATCTTAACGTCCATGTAGCGGTGGTATCTACTTAAGCCAGTAAGAGCCTCCGGACAGAGGTGATCACCTTTGTCTAGTGGTATGTTACGTGGTTAAGAATCAGAAGGTCATGATTCCTGTCCTCCGAATATGCACCACCACATTGGTGACCTTGACACTGAACTATGAAAAACGCCACCGTTGTTCAGCTGTCGTTGCATCATCTACCCACCGCAAGAGCAATCTAAAGTCGCCAGATCCACTCTCGATGCAGCAACCAAAGCCGTCAGACTCGCTCTTTTCAGGACCTCCAATTAACAGCAACAGTGCTCACGCTACACACTCTCGCCATAACAATTGTGTTCGTTCACCTATCCATCGTTTTACAGGTGGGAAATATTGTATCTGTGTTATCTACTTAAGAGCCAGTAACAGCCTCCGGACAGAGGTGATAAATTTTGTCTAGTGGTATGTTACATGCTTACGAATCAGAGGGTACCAAGTATACAATAACTTTGTAGGCTGTTTGGTAAAAAGCTGTTAACCAATAAGTTGAATGTTTGATTCAGATATTTCCAAAAGTCGTCGTGTAAAAAGGTAACGCATGTTAAATCTGTCGAAGCATAAAATTTTCACGCAGGTATGGCATAGAAGTAAAGAGTGAGATAGATGCTTCATCTGTCATCAACTTCATTCATCACTTGCCAGTGATTACGATTTACGAAATTTAGTACCATTTGCTCTCGTGCTTCTTAGATGAGAAGTGTATGCGAAAATTATTCTCCTTACAAAACTTTTTTACAAATCAGAAAAGTATTAATTTATGTACCATTTTCTTATGTCGCAAACTGAAGCAGGAGACCCTCATTGTTGCCGTAAATTAAACTCAAGCTGAATTGATTGATTGATTGATTGATTAAATATTAACGTCGCACTATTCAGCTACACTAGGGCTTTAAACTCAAGCTGAAAGACCTTCTAAAGTGAATTGAATGTTTTCATATACATGTATACTTTTTTTTAGAGAAAAAATACTAGTGAAGAATAATATTTTTATATTATTAAAAAACGCCCATTGAAGGATATTTTTTTTTCAAAAGAAGTAGGATTTATTACTGTACAGTATGAAACCATTAAAATTATCAGCCAACACACACAGAATGGTTTTAACTATATATATAGATAAAGTATTGAATTTTGATGAGAACAAATATATATATTTGAATATTTAGGAATTTAGGTGAAATTAAAAATGAAGCAAATAAATATGTATTGATAAGAGTCTAAATAAATTATATGTGTCCCAAAATTACTTCATTATAAATAATATATTATAATACATAGTTATTGAAGATAAGTTAAGGCAAATTCATCTTCATCATCACCGTCAACTGTTGCGTTATCATTTTATTTAGGAAAGGGAGCTTTCAAGAGTTCATGTTCAAGATTTATTATATTAATTAATTTTTTCTTCTATACTACACGCTTTTCCCATCTTGACTTAAATTGAAACTTAAAACTACTCAATTGTTTTTTTTTTAATCCTTGATATGTCAACTCCCAGCTCTTTTATAAAATGCTCATATTGTTGCTTAAAACTATTCTCCCCTAAATTATGCATTATATTTAAAAGTTTTTGTCTTTTAATAAATATCGCATTAGAAAACATCCCGAAAACGAAGCAAATAATTTTGAATAATAATGACAAATTTGAATGAAATTATTTCCTGTAAGTCAAGTACTAAAAATTGATCTATATTGTAAAGTAGAAGAGAAAAAATTGTTTCTAAGAGTGTATACAATAAAGATTATTTTCAGATAACAACTATAGCTTAATATTGTTAAGAACCTATACAAAATATCCATTGTTCATTAATTTTCCTAGTATTTGACTACATTCATAAACTTGTCTTAACTACCTCAAATATTTTACATAAAAAAGGAGAAAAAAAATATCTAAAACATAGTTGAATACCTGAAGATGAAGGTTTCATAACTAAATAACTAAAAAAAAAATAATTTACTTGAGCACGAAACTACTCTAAAATTGCCCATGAATCACTAATACAGAACAGCTCAGTCTGCAAAAGGTAAGAATGCGGTACTTTAGGTTTGTTATGGAACTTTTAAATGCTGTCAAATAAAACTTCAGTCAATATTCTGATTGAGTGATACTTGTCGGTATCCTGAAATCATTTAATATATGTTTTTTTTTAAATTTTAGCCAGCTTATGCGCGTATTTGCCCCACTATGGGCCGTAGAAATCATAAAGAAAAATTCCGACCTTAGATTTTTCATGAAGATTAAGTAAAGAGAAAAAGGAAGAAAAAGAGCTCTAATAGGATTTCAGTGTACTTCCACGAAGTGCAAATTTTACAACATCTCTACATCATGATTGCGTCACGGAATTCGAATATTTCTGTTTAATGTTACCCAAAAATGAAACTACATTTTTACTAACTCTTTTTTTCTATATGAATTTTTTAAAAACCTTATTTCTCTTCTGCATTCTTTCTTTTTTGTTTGTATTTTGTTTTTTTATTTTTGCATTCATCATACTCTCGAAAGTTTAATCCTTGCTTCTTTGGATTTTCAACCCTTTTTATATTTCATTTTCTACCATCTATGAATATATAACACCGGGCATATTGAATTTTTGGATAACCTTTTCAGAGAACTATAACTATCTCATTTTTCGTTAAGTTTAAAATCGCGCGTTATAGGGTATTTTTTTATAAACTATAAATATTATACCCCGGTGGTATTGAAATATCTCTAAGGCATTTTCTAAAAAACTCAGAATATAATATTTCACTTAAATTGAAATTTTTTATATTGCTTTTTATAGAAATTTATATATTAGGTTGGGGAAAAAGAAATCCATTATTTTTGCATGAAAATCAAGACTTTATTTAACATGCTTCCAATTGTCCAATCTGAATCAAATATGCACCTTTTTTTTGTATACTTTGTTACCATTTTAAAAGTAGCTTCATAATGCCTCTCGCATTGAAGTCGTGGCACTTATTGGCGAAAACATTTAGTAATAGATTTTCGCAAATTTCTCTTGATCCGAATTTCTTATCACTTATTAAGTTTTGCAATGCAAGAAAAAGGTAGTAATCCCTTGGTGCTAAGTTCGGACTATATGGTGGATACATTGAAACTTCCCAACCAAGCTCCCAGATGTTCTGACTAGTCATTACAGAAGTGTGCGGCCTGGCGTTGTCCTGGTGGAACACAACACCTCTTCTGTTGGCCAATTCAGGTCATTTCTGGTCAATTGCTAGCTTCAAACGGTCCATTTGTTGACAACAGAGATCTGAGTTTAGTGTTTTACCATGCGGAAGAAACTCTTAATAAATTATTCCTTTCCAGTTCCACCAAATACACAGTAGAACCTTCCTGGCTGTTAGTCTTGGTTTGACCACCGTTTGAGCTGCTTCACTGCACTTTGAACACGATTGTTTTCATACAATATTGTCGCATGCAACCCATTTCTCATCCCCAGTCACCATCCATTTAAGAAATGGGTCGATTTCATTCCATTTGGCCAAGGCTTCGCAGAAGGAAATTCGATCCGTCATGTTCTTTAGTGTTAATTGGTGTGGCACTCAAACATGGAACTTCCTTTTGAATCCAACTTTGCGCAAATGGCTTAAAACTGTTTTATGGTCGATATTTAGCTCCTGGACGATACTAGGATTACTAAAATGCCGGTCAACGATTATTTCTGTGATTTTATCGACATTTTCGACGACGGGCCTGCCTGTGCGAGGTGAATCTTTAACATCAAAAATACCTGCACAGAATCAACGAAACCAAAATTGCACGCAATTAGCTGTTACAGTATGGGCACCATAAGCACCATGCGCAATTTCAGCCACCTGACTTGCATTTTCGCCTTTATCAAACTGTAAAAAGAACCAAATTTTTACTTTGTTGTGACTTCCATTTTTAACACCCTGTAACTCACAACTAAATGGACCAAACAAAAAAAAAGCAAATTATTTTTCTCTGAAAATCTGTCAATATTTTAACTTTACTGCAAAAGCTAAAAGAGTCTCTTTTAATAGTTTCTTTAAGACTTACATGACACTTTCTTCAAAAGGTATTCGAAATATTTCTAAATTTTGGAAAGTATTTTTGGTAAACAAATACATTGAGTATTGGTGTAAATCGAATATGAGTTTTTTGCATCAAATGTTTCACTTGAAGGCTAGGTTATTAAAAACAGAAAAGCGACTTCCGGTAATAGAATAGTTTAATTACTTGTGAATAGATCGGAAGGTGAGTGACTTAAAACAGTCTTTATAGGTGGGCTAATAGCAAAATCTCGGGTACATGGAACAACTATTAACCCCTTAACTAGTTTGCCCGTACACCATAAGAACAACCGAACGCTGGCTGCAAACGGTTTGCACGAACGCTATACTTGCACTGATATTTTCTTATTTCTATCTTTGATTTGCACATATTTTTAATTATTATTAGAACTAATGTAATCAAACTATAAGTTTTTAGTCGATGCAGATTGTCCATGGTGCTGAAATTCTTCTCAACTTGAGTTTTATTTTTAGTAAAGGGGGATTGTTTAATCGAAGGCAGGAATTTAAATTCTTGAAAATATTAGATAAAGAATAAGGATTGCCAAGACAATGCGCAATTTGTTGCTTGAAAAGGAAAATGGAAAAATAATCCAAGAAAAGCTGATGTTAACTCGATCCCCATTGCAATATAAGACTTCCTTTGACACCATGCTACAAACTGTGTTTGCAAATATATATGGACACACACAAAATACTCAACCATTTGAAAAAGAGGTACGAACAAGAATTTTTTTTGTAAGAAAGAATTTCTTCTGAGATATAAATAAAACATTATCGCAACATTCAGAGTGTGCTAATAAAAAGCATACAATAAAGGTTTTTTGAGTTTCACAATTATAAAAAAAAAACATAGCGTGGAAACTTTAAAATTTAAAATTAAAGTAAAGTTCTTCCATTTTTTCTCAGGTACAGTAGAACGTCGTTTATCCGAACGTTTATTATCCGGAGCATCAAATATCTGGACCAGTTTTTGTTTGCCAACTACATGTACTGTATATGAATTCGTTTTGAACGTCTGCTACATGTTAGCCTAAGCGTGAGACTCGCTCGAAAGATCCTGAAAAATGCATGGACTATGCTGTGGTCAGATTTAGAAGGCGAAAAAGACTTCAATGACGAGCACAGGGAGGATTTTACCGACTTTGTCCAATTGATTCTAAGATTTTAAGAATGCGATGAAGAAGATGTAGAAACCTAGATGACATGCGATGCAGAATACTGTGGATTTCAAATGCTAAATGATGACGAGATTGTGACTTCCGTACTAGAAGAATCCGACCCGGTCGACGATGAAACGGATGAAGACGAGGACAACAACATCATCGAAAGTAGCAAGGATCCGTCAAATGCTGGCTCGTTTTCTGCGGCGTTAAATACAGCAATGGAGTAGTACGAACAACAATCAGAGTGCTGTCCTACTCAACTACTGCTGTTCAAGAGAATCGGAAACCTTGCAGCGAAGATGTACAATGGTACAGCAAAAAATAAGTGATTATTTTCCACGATAAAGATAAAATTGTGAAATTTTGCACCTATTTTGCTTTTTCTTCAAGCACGATTCCCGCATGTGATGATTTTCAATTTTCGCATAGAGTCCGGATTCATTTATTGCATGGATCGCATTCGGTTTTCGGTTATCCGAACAATCGCGTATCCGAACGGTGTCCAGTCCCAATTGATTCGGATAAACGACATTCTACTGTATTATATTTAATTAAAAGTCGGCTGGGTGGCGTAGTTGGTTTCTTGCTAGCCTTCTGTACCCAAGGTTGCGAGTTGCCCCGGCCCAAGTCGATGAATTTTCATAATGCAGAAAATCGACAGCGGCCAAGTCGTATGATTAAACGGCATGTAAAATATCCCTAGGCAAAATTAAATCCTAGTACAGGTTCACATCGTCAGAGCTCAGGTGCCTCCCTCTAGGGAGGAAACTGAGCGTCAAAATTACCTGCGGCGATTGGTGTCCGCCAATATGGCGCCGCACTAATAAAAGATACCAGCTTTCGGTATTGTACTAGGTAGATTGATGAACTCTGTAATTACTGTTCCTAATATGCCATTAGAAATTTTAAAAAAAAAAAAAATGTTTGGTTAACCCGTGATCACTCGCGCGGGGTGTTCTGTACACCCTAGCAACAAGAAAATCATCCCAGGATTCTAAAAAGAATGCGCAGAACCACGATTTTTTCTGTAGATGCACATTTTGGGTCTTTGAACCTTCAGGCCTGATGTAATCCCTCTTTTTCGAACGATTGGAATATAATGACCTTCAAAAGTTTGTCTGGGGGCTGAGAACTCCCGCGAGAAGTTGAGTATTTGTAAGCAGTCTGCTCTGAATGTTTGGAAAATGATTAAAATATTATTTTTCTACTTTCTACTGTCATTATCTCATTAATTATAAAGTATATTTATTACTGGTATATACGTTTTATATATATACTGATTTATGAAAAAATATAAAATTATGCGTTTTAAAATGAAAATTTTATATGTTAAGTTTAAATTAATGCGCCAGTCCCCTTTTTGTATGCAATAAATTTAATAATTTTATTTGTATTACACAAAAAATATCTTGTTCCTTATAAATATGTATCATAATGACTTAATTTTATTTTCATAATTAAATACAAATGTTAAAAGTTTGGGGTGTTCTCTACACCCCGCGAGTTACGACGGTAGCAAAAAGAGGCGCGAGTGACCGCGGGTTAAAATGTGCCCTTTTTTTGGAACAAACTGGGCAAAAAAATTGGTTACTTCGCTCAGTATTTGGGAAAGGTTCACGAGGAATTGTAGTTAATTTGTATTCAGACTGGAATCTAAGGTCAAAGTCTGGGTCTGAATTTGGCAAATTGTGATCGCCACAGAGTGATGGAAGAAGGATAGAAGGGAATTAAGAATATCTCGATTCGCGAAAGAAAAAAAGTGGCAACAGCGCTGCAAATTTTAAAACAAGTCTTAAAGATAGTTCAAAGTATCTCTGAGTACAGTATTCGCCATAATATGCATCGTATGGATCAGCGGTCGCCAACCGGTGATCCATGAAAAAAAATTGATGGTTGTCATTAAAAACTGTATATCATATTATTTATAATTTTATAAAAATTCAGTTTCAAAATGACTAATGACAAAATGTATTTTATGGAATATGGACTAGATTCTTAAAAAAATATAGTTATTCCTTTTAGCGAAGTGTTATTAGAGTTAAACGACTTTATAGCTACTTTTGTAGGTTACCTAGCCAAATTTAAAAATGAGATTTGGCAACGACGATAAATTTGAGGTGTAATACTTATTTTTTTTGTATTTCTCTGCGCTGTCGGTTTGTTCTTGCTCTTCGTTAAGTTTCTTCTCAGTAATGGAAAAGTAAATATAGCAGTAAATAAGTGACAATATAGTGTTTAAGCGGTGCGCTTACAGTGTTCAATCACATTAATTGCCCACCAAATATAAAATTGTACATTTAATTGCACCTGAAGTTCTAAAGGCTAGTGATCGCAGGTATGGCCTATTGACTTAAAAGCACTGTGAGAACGCCTTAGCCATCTGCAAAAAAGAAATATCTCGAATTCCCTCACTTACAAGAATTGGACGGTATATGAAAAAATAAACTGTCCATCCCTTTTTAAGTTAAATAGACAGGAAAGCATATTGTAATTTAATTGTCAATTTGGTGGAAGCAACACTAACAATGTTTTCCTGAAATTCATTGTCCTTTTTATTTCATGCGTGTTGAATGTTTGAACAAGGCACCATACCTAAACATAGTTTCTTACCGAATGCATGGTGTAATAATGAGGACTTATTTCAATGACAATGGGTACTTTCAATTGGGTAGTGCATAATTAATGTTGGCATTGGAAGATCACGAACCTGCAAAATGGTGAAAGAACAATCTCTATCATTTGCATCACTGTGCACGTGATAGAGATTACAATTTGTAGAGTTGAACTCCCAACCCCAGATTTATATTCTAAAGAGAATTTGTGGAATGTAGTTAAGAAAGACATCCTATATCTTGATCCACAATTACCTAAATATCTGATAAATATAAAAGTGGTATTGTCATTAATTTGTCTTCCGTAACTTTAATTTAAATCACTGAAATTAGGTTAAAAAAAACGAAGAGCATTATAATTGATTGGACACACTGTTGTTAATCTCAAATTTCAGGGTAGTTTGGAAATCCCTTCTAGAAAAATTATATTACAATTACTCGTTCTAGGCAAATTAGGTGATCTATATTCAGGCCGGTTGGGGAAAATTATATTAAAACATAAAATTTGTATGTCAGAATTTAAACTGTAATAGGCAAAATATGTTACTAAATTAATTTAAATTTGATTTTTTATATGAGTATATATATGCACGAATTCATTTTCAGATTTTTATAGTCTGTTCTTTTTTTTTTTTTTTTTTGCAATGTTTGTCTTATAAAAGCCAAATGAACATCATATAGGATGGTGTGGAATGTATTTTATAATCAATGATGTTTGAAATAATTATAAAAACGAGTAGTTCATTTATTTTTATTTTTTAAAGGAAATTACAATAAAATTTTTTAAAAACCTTTACTGAAACAATTAAATAGGATTTCTTTTGTTTTAAAGCACTATTAATTTTTTTGTTATAAAATTATATATATGGATCTTACTATAATTTATTTTCAAATACTGATCAACGTTTACTCTTATATGAATTCTTACAATTAGATATACAAGGAGCAATTTCTTTAACCTTAGACAAACCAGAACAATGTTAAAAGAAGAATATCTTTTTGTTGTTGTTGTTCATTTCAATGCGTCAATTATGAACTCAACTACTACCAATCACTGTGAATGTTAGATTTCTATATCTTAATGGAGAAAAATAAATTGTTTAATATAAAAAGCTGCGTTGCTTTGCAGTGGATCCCAAATAAGTTGGACAATAGGTGTGACGGAACCTCTGACTCTCCTTTATCTTTCCGGCTGCCGGTATATAAAGAACGTTTAAGAAAAAGAAATGGAACTCCCATTTTTAATAAGTCAACAAGAGTTCCTAGTTTCTTGCCTAGAGCTGTAAGCGTGCCCTGTTTTAGACTTGCCACTGATCATAACTATTAACAGAATTACTTATATAGAATGGAAATGGCATATTCAGATTCTTACAGCCACATTATGAACATGGTGTAGTGTGATTAAGGATCATTTCAGTCACAGGCACTATGTTCCCCGTTTTTCTAAACTGTTTTTTTTCAGTGCTGTAGTCTGTGAATTTGGTGATTGTAACATATTACCAAGAAGAACAATATTCTTCTTTATATTGTGTTACTCGTCGAAATGATCTAAGGATCGTAGACGGTCAAAGTATTAAAAAAAAACGCTAGCAAATATTTTAAATAGATTCAGTTAAAGCAATAATGCTTCTCAAACTTTCAATGTTTGCGACCCAATTTTCAATCATAATTAGTATCACGCCCCTCTCCCACCAATAACAAATATTATTTAATGCAATAATAATGATTCCGTACAAATTATCAAGATAAGTATTCAATTTAATATATGGAATTTTTAAGTAAGTTACTTTTAAGTAATAGGATAAAAAGTATGTTAGTTTTTTTTTTCCTAATTTTCAAATTGGAACATATTGCAATACATAACCATCGTTTATTTTTTAACGCGAATATGTCTTTAAAATTGCTTCCATAGTGGTAGACAATTTAAAAAAACGAATGATAGCAAAATCGGGGATACAGTTTGGTGTTGAAGCTACATATCTATAATTTCCATCGAAATTCATTTATGTCACTGGATAGCTAAAGGATAAAATAATTCATTACGCTGAGAAAGGACTGCAATGTATCACGCGGTGTGGAGGGAAAAGCGCCACCATTTTGAGAGGTCATTTTGCTGCGTATGGAGATCTTCACTTAGTATAACTTTTGAATCAGAGAAACTACGACATTCATTTTAGTTTCAATCGTCAGCTCTCATCAGATTTTATCGATTGTATATAAAAAAAATAGTTTAAAAAAATGACAATGAATATAATCAGGTGTTAAAATAAAAAAAAGTATTATCAAAAATATATAATGTCAGCCTATATATACGCGTCAAAAAGCCAAATCCAAATACAGAAATCTTGTACGGTTGGAAAGACATTCTCAAGAGAAATTGAATGGTACCAATATAAAACACCATATAACCCAGCCAAGTAGTGGCGAAAAAGCAAAAGAATGAATGCGACCGAGCGGATCAACGACGTTGCGAGTACATATGCAGCTGGGGCACTTGAAATTATGAAAGTGGCCGATGAAATCACCACATTGGGCTACAGCTAATGGACATTTCACTGCGACTTTGTCAACAATCCATTTGGACATAAGTGTTATGTGTGTGATCGTCTATGATTTCTGCTCTTATTGAAGCCAACAAAAGAAAAACACTTATCGCTGCTTAATAATACTTTCCCTGAAGAGCTAGTGAATGACTTTAAACTGGGTAATACGTATAAAAATTCAATGGACTCGGACAAAATGTCTATGTTCGAACGGACTTGTGTAACCACCTAAGTAACATGAGTTGCCCGCATTAGATCCGATTAGTGCATATCTAGTATCACCGCGACTGCCATTCATGTAGATACTTTGATTTCGTTACTTCGGTAGCTATGATATCATCGGACAAATCGTTAATATACTCGTGGATATGGACACAATTGTACAGTAGCTACCGCGTCAATTGGGCGATGATCAGGCATTCAATGTCAACATAAAGAAAAACATGATACATAAATCAACGTATCTAAGCGGCGTGGTCAAAAAGTCAGTGATAAAAGCTTGGCTACATTTCGTACTTGGTCAACTATTGTATAACCATTACAAGATTACAGTACAATGGAATTCAGTTCATGCAAACACAATAACTAGTTGTGTAGCAGCCATGGCCATCGGTGATGATCCGATCGAGCATCTACAATGTGACAGAAGTGCATTGGAGTCGGAGGTTCAGCTTGCAATTCAGCACACTATGCTTTGGAATGAAGAAAATTGTCTTGACACTACTCCGGGCCAGCATTCAACACCACTGAACATTATTTACGACGTGTATGCCGAAGAACTCTCGTTTATTTCGATATACTACGGTACTGTGAGGCAGTCCAACTCTGATGTACGCGTTACCCCGTTAATGATCGCAATAAGCGAGATACAAAGAAGCAATCTTGAGTCGCGTCACATCGTTAGATGGCCTTTGTAAGACCAATACATGAAACGAATTCAAGTTTTATCACGAATTTGGTCAGGTGTCTCCTACAGTTAGACAGGGAAGAGATGAGTTCCAGAGATTTGCCTAACATCCATTGTGCTAACACTAGTCGCCTAAGAAAAAAAAGTTTTCCGATAGTGTTCCTGATCAGCATTGTCTTATATTTATCACCGCCATTAATGCACAAAGCTTGGTCACGCGCTCAGAGGACATCTCTACTGATTCCATCATAAATTGATCTGATTATCTGGCAATCATTTGGGTGTAAGATCCCAAGCCAGCGAATGTGTCTGGTTTTAATCTGAGATCATGTTGCAATACTGCTAAGATCAGACAGATTGCAATTACATTCATTAATGGTGGCGGTATCATCATCATCAAGTCACAAAGCCGGTGGAGTTGCTATATATCGCAACATCTATAGCTTCATTGATTGTAATAGAGTTAACATTGATATTTCGGAAATTAATTTTGGAATGAAAGACGCAAGGGTTGTGGTAATGTCTGTCTAGTAAACGTGAAGGTCAATGGCATTATCAAATTCATATTGGGATGTGAGTACATCCAACCGGGCACAGCGTTAGCAAAAATTAAAAACTCTTTATGTTACGATCACTATTAAAATATTCCAAAAACATTGCCAGAATTATACCCGATTACGATTCTGATCTTAATACACATCAACTATGATATTCGAAGACTTTATTGTTAATGTATCACAAGACCGCTCATTGCCCGGTTTCATGCTGAGCGAGTTCAATTTGTCTTACATCAAAACTTCTCCAACAGCAGTGCCTGTTTATCTATTGGGCGCTTGGGCGGGAGCCCAAGGACCCGGAAAGGTCCATATAAGCTGGACTTCATGTAACCAGATTTTCTGGTAATAAATTTCGATCCGTCAGGGCCAAGGGAACCCGTAAATCTGATGCACACCAGGCCTGAAATGAGCTTATATCGGCACTGCCCAACAACGTTAGGAAATACCTGTATTGATTTAACGTTTACCAGAAATCTCGATGTATCCTGTATGACATTTGTGTCATTCTTTTCGTATCCCAGACCTATAATTAATAAAGTTATATTAACACAGTAATTATTTGCTTACTTGATTTCTTTTCTGACCCCTTGAAATGAAATAGTTGCCATCAAAACAAAAAAGAACATGGGAACCCGGAAGACTTTTTAGTATTCAATCATGATTATGACACACATCAATAATAATATTTTATGAACAAAATATTACCCGTTACGAGACGTTTTCACGTACAACACTCTGTCGTGTCCATGACACAGCCACACCCTCTTTTTATTTTGTTTAAATCTCATAATGTATTTTGTTTTGCTTTCTTTGTTTTGAGTACTTTTTTTTAAATAATCTTTTTGTTTTGACCTTCCAATATGCTCTCACCCCCCACGTAGGATTATCACGCCCTACAGTTTCAGAATCGCTGAGTTAAGGTATACTTTTCATCGTTTCATATTGACATTTCTTAAATTTCTATACGCATTAAAATGATGAATATGCAGCATTTTGATAAATTAACATTTCATTGTTTGAAAAGAAGGGATTTTATAGCATTTTTATCTGGAAATGATTAAACACCTTTTTCGAAATAATTTATTTGTCATTTGGCACACAATGAATTGTCCTTGAGTAAAAATTTATTTCCTTAAAATAACAGTTCAGTAAGGAATTAAAGTAAGTATCTATCATTATAACAAATATAAGTAAATAGAAGGATGAATTCAATAAAGCATCAAAAGAAGAGTTTGTTTTCACGCTAATCTTCTTTTCATATTGGAAGGAAATAAAAGTTTCGTGGATGTTTCTTTTCTTCTAAGTAATATGTTTGTTTTCATTTTCATTGCTTGGCAATTTTTAATATGAACAGTTCGAAACTAAAAGCATTTATTTTCTTTGTGATTAAAGCTTACTTGTAAATACTGATAGTGAAAGAATCGTGTTTCCATTGTTTATTGAATATTTGTAGCGGGCAGCAAAACTGTAATCTTCTATTTAAATGAAGTCTCTCAGCAAATATTAGCTTATTTTTCCTTGATGTTTGAAAATGGATAGTTTCTGTAATTAATAGCTTACCACAGACTTGGAGATTTCATTATTCTGAAGGGGGGATAAAAAAGTTCCGATATATATAAAAAATGATTGTAGGAACATTTCAGAAACGTATGTTAAAAGGAAATTAAATAAATAATTTTCTTTTTTATAGAAAGATATTGTTGTTATTTGTATTATATTGTTTTATCGTAATAAAATATATTTAACCTTCCTTCCGTCCTTCTTCAGGGGCTAGAGAGCCCAGGGTGGACCTTGACTTTCTCAAGAAGCCTTTTCCAAGCCAGCATTCTTCGCTTCTAGTGTTCTCCAATTCATAGTTCTCAAAACTATGATATATTTTTCTGGGCCATCAATCCTTCTAAGATTTGGCCTGCCTTTTCTCAGTGTGCCAATTTTTTGGGCATTGCAGAGTTTTTTAGTGGATAGATCCTCGTCCATTATGATAACGTGACCTGCCCATTCAATTCTTTGTATTTTGAAGTGTTTCATATGAGTGAGAGAGCTCAAAATTTAATCTTCACCGCCATGTTCCATTTTCCTGAATTCCTCCAAAAGTAAATCTTAAAATCTTCCTTTCTCGTAGATGTGCATCATGTTCTCATTTGTTGGAGACATAGACAAATGAGCATATGTTAATACAGATCTTATTCATGCATATGTTAATACAGATCTCAAAAGACTTTTATACAATAGAACATTTGTTTTTCTTTTGATTAAATTCGATTTCATATACTTTCGTATTCCATTAAGACATCTATTAGCCATAGTAATTCTCTTTTAGATTCAAGTCGTACAATCGTTTCTTATGTTAATTTCTAAATAAGTGAAACTGTCAACAACTTCAAAATTATACTACTCAAATTTAAAGTGGGAATAGTTAAAACATGATTTAGTGCAACGCATGTATATTTGGTCTTATTTCCATTCTGAGGTAATCTTTCTCTGAAGAATACCTCAAATTTTCTCTTTTACCATTACCGGGGAAAAATAAATCAAAATAAAATAACTTTATAACAGCACGCATATATAAGAGAATTATTTTTCTATTAAAAAAAAAGTTATTAAGATTGCATTATATTGCCTTTTTTTCCTAGGTGGCGCCAGCATTATATTTTGGGAATTTTCAGCAACGAAATAACACGTTGATTTTGGTATTTTAATGATTTTCTTCGTTGGTGTTTTAAATATACACACCAAATTAAAATAAAACAAAATACAGTATGTACTGAAAGAAAGTTTTTCAAAAAATAATATAAAATTTATTATATTAATTTTGCATTTTTTATTTCTAAAAATAATCATATTTTATCAATTCTTACTCATAAGCACAATAAAAAATTTAGAAACAAATATCAGTCAATGTTTAATAATATTTTATAAAGAAATGCATTGACATTTATAAAAATGCGTTTTAGTAATTTTTTGAAACTTTTAACAATTCTAATTCTTCTAATAAAATCCATAAGTATTTTTAAATCATTGACCTTAAATTGATTTTTACTGCGTGTATCATAATTAGGTAAAACATTTTAAGACTTTTTAATGCACACGTCAAACTAATTTAACATTCCCGTTACAATTCAAATATATTATGTGTTTGAAAGCAGAGAAGTACAATTAAAAGTGTATTTGTAATGAACTTTTGTACCTTATTTCTCCTACAGTATCTGAGTTATTTCATTTTATCTAAATATTGGTTTAAAATGCCCTTTTCCTCGTAAAAATTCGCAGAGATGATTCCAGTTTTCAACTATTCTCTTTTTTGTAATTATTACTCCCAGAAGCAAATACCTTTAATTAAGCAAGAGATCTTTTGCATCTGATAACAATTCTTTCTTTTTAAACTAATAGTTGCAGTAATAGGGAAGCTTTCTAACGCCTGATAGTTTCCAAAATAAAATAGGCTGTAAAGAGTTTAAAAAAAAAATGTTATACATGAAAAATAAATTAGTTTTTCTTAGAAAAAACCATGGTTCTTTTAATTAGAAAACGTATAATGTGTGCATAGTTGAAAATAAATATTGGATAGCTTTCCAAGAAGCGCATTTATGTTTAAACGTTCACGACACATT
>BMAV01008965.1:0-52665 GCA_019973955.1 Trichonephila inaurata madagascariensis
TTAGTACTCATTTTAAAAAGGGTTTTTAAACATCTGTTAGTAAATTTTTCTCGTTACCATATTTAAATTTAAAATTTAATTTTTTTATAATCCCATTTAGAGACTCTATTTTGTGTGAAATATTCAAGTGGGTCATAGTTATAACATTTGCTTTTTTTTTATTTTATATTATTATTATATTAAATTATTATTAGTTTAAAATTATTAGCATATAATGCGCAATAAACTCTTATCTATGGAAAAAAATTTTATTAATTAGATAAAATTCTTTAAGGTTATATTGAAAAAAATTAGGAACAAAAAAAATTTTTTTTGTAGTTTATTTTTAAAAGTATCGACTTATGGACTTTTTTGCTTCTACAAATTTAAAAAACTTAAATAAAAAAGAAACTATAAAAAACTTCATTGAAGAGTTTGAAAAGGAGGTTTTTTTGTGTCCAAAAAAATTATTAAATTATTGATTCATTAGTCATCAATATAAATGAATTATTAAGGCAATAATTCTAGCTATAATGGCTATCTTTTTTATTATAATCATTTTTAAATTTTTTTACCCATCCCCGGCCGTCATTTGACCCCGACCCCCCCAGTCCCGACGCGACTTCTCAGTCGCTATCGAGTTCAAATCATTGAACGTGGTCGTCATCCATTCTGGCATTGCAGTTGGGTAGGCCTCGATAAAGGCCCCGGGGAATACTCCCAAAAGTGTCCGGTGGTTGGGCAAAAACAAGGCAACCTCGGCTCTCTCCAGCTGCTTCGGGGATGGGCCCACAGAGGCCAGGGCTCGGCTTTTCGGGCCTGATTTCTTGGTTAACGTACATTTGTAAATGATTGGATGTAATACTCTTTACTCATCTGAGAGTCGGAATTTGGGTTTGGGAACGGCTCGGCTCCCTGCTTGGCTTTTTGATCGGGTCCCTTCCAGGGATTCCCAAACGACGGAACCCACTAAAGGACAATGGGGGTTGAATCCCTTGCAATTTTATTTCAACACTGAATTGTGCAGTCGTTGGTGTATTACTGCATAAAATTGCTTATTAACATAAAAATTTAGAATGAATTTCGGGAAGGGTTTGATCTATTAGTTTTTTTTTAAATCCCCACAGAAAAAGTTCTTTTCTGAAAGATCTCAAAAAGAATGTGTTAAAAACTAGCTATTTGTAACCTATTGCTCTATCCTTCACTAACCGCAAACCATCGGTTTTTGGGGGAATAAATATGACATTTGATGTAAAATTTTTGAAGCTATTGGTATTAAATCCCAAAAATTATACTTGAACAAAAATAAAATTATCGTTAAAACCACAAGGCCCCAATTTACTTTGGGGGGCGTTTTCTATAAAACCCGCACTTAATAGTTTTTTATTAAAAAAAAAACTCTCTTCCCAAAATTTTCCCAATTATGCTGATCTATTAATTAAAAAACGGAAATTTTTTTTAGTTCAAAACCACATTGAAACCCCCAAAAACCCCCTTTTTGGGTGACTTTCCCCAAAACATTTTTTTTTGGAGTTTTCTCACAAAAAAAATAAGGAAACACAAAATTTCAAGTCTGTAAGTCACTTTTAAAAAAATTCTTTGGACGTTTATTTTAAAAGGGAATTTTTTTTGGCTGTTTTCTTGTAGGCAAATCATAAAAACGGGGGTGAAAAAAAAAAATATTATTTAAAAAACTAAATTTTTGCCCCAAATGGTTTTATTCAATCAGACTTTTTTCTCTTTTAAAATTAAAATTTTTTTAAAAATGATTTAAAATTTTTTTGCATAAATTTTTTTTTAAAACCCAAATTTTATATATGATAATCTACTTTAAAACCCTTTTAAAAAAAATACGTTAAAGCTAAATTTCTCAAATGTTTCTTTGTTATTATGAACTTTACTTTGTATATTAATTTTCCCAATGTTAAACGTGGATAGGGAAATCTCCCTTCCGTGGTCAAAACTGTCAATTTTTTATCTTCTTATCCCAAAATTTCCCTTTTTTCCTCCCTTGTTTGGGAAATTTAAAAAATTCTTGAAATACAATTTGGGGGAAAACTCTTTAAAGAATATAAAAAATAAAAATAAAATATGTGTTTTTTATTATATATTTTATCCTACAACCCCTGTTATTGTAGTTTATATAATGTGCTTGCGGCAAAATTAAAAAAATATCATACTTCGGAAAAAAATGATGATTAAAAACATGGGTGTGATTTTGAAACTAGACAAACTATGGGGGCAACATTTCCCCATTTATATTTTCGTAGTGCCCCCAGGTGAAAAAGATCTACCATAGAAAAGCAAATTTAAACCCCAAAATATACAAATGCAGTTTTGAACCCGGGGCCCCCCCATTTCTATTTTTTCTTTTTTTCGATCCTTGAGGTATCTTTGATACGCCTGGGGCATTTTTCCGGATGACTTAAAAAGGGAAAAAAAAAAAAAATCAATTTGGGGGCCCCTTTTAATGTCGGGGAAATTATTATTTGGGTTGGGAAAAAAAATGGGAAAAAATTTTCTTAATTTGCTAGGGGGTTTATATAAAGGTCAAAAAAAAACTTATATAAAAATTTTTAAAAGGGAATTTTTTTGAAAAAAAATTTTTAACGTATATAATAAAGAAGAGAATAAACTTGATTCATTCAAAAATGCTGTTCAAAGATTTTGGAACTTAAGATTGTGGGATTTATTTATTTATCTTTTTTTTAGGAAAAAAAATTAAAATTTAAAAAATTTGGGTTTTCCCTTTCTTTTTGGCTGGCAATTTTTGGTTTTTAATCATTAAATCTTCCCAAAAAAAAATGTGTTTTTCCCAAATTAAAATGTGACATATATGCACAAGCAGAGACTATAAAATAGGGAGAACATGTACACACTTGCAAGTTATAGCGATATAAAAAACACTGTGCCTTGCTATTTTCCTTAAAATATATTTTCCCCAGTCGACTTTCGTAAACAGAACTACCAAAAAACTGAAAAAAAAAACTTCTAAAAACTTTTCCCATGATCACCGTTTATGCGTCACTGCCATTTTTTAATGGACTTATTGTGTTAGTTTGGGCTACAGACGCGAACACAGCCTTTTGTGTCGACTTTGAATTTTTAAATTATAAAATTTGTAAAAGCAATGGCCGTATGATGAGAATTTTTATATATCGGGAATAATATTTGAATATAAATCAGTGGAATGATTTTTTTCTGATTTATGATGGCTTAACGTCTTTGCTGAAAACGTCAAAAAATTCAAGTGCGGAGAATTTTTTCCTCTACCCCCGCTGTGGAAACAAACTGTTGAAAGCAAACTGTACAACTTGATCGAAACGAGACGAGCAGTGAGCGGCATTGCACAATTTGGTAGAAAATAGTTTATTTTAAAAAAATGATTAAAAGAAAAACGTTAAATTTCTTGGCTGTAAACAAAAAAAAAAAAAAAACCTGAAAAATTCTCTTGAGTGTAAAAGCGGATTTAAAACTGAGAAGATACTTGGCGTAGAGACTTAAAATTTAGAGAATTGATCTTAAAAGTTAGAGAAAAATAAATTTTTTTTTTATTACAACCTTTCACCGTGACGATTCATTTACGCTAAGTCACAATGGAATAAATGCTAATTACAAGAAATATAAAAAGCTGAAGCTATCTATTGTAGATAATCTTAAAATCTGGCACATAATGTGCACCCATACTTTAAAAGTGTTTTTTTTAAATTTTGGTATATTCGCTATAATGTGCATCCGATTTCTTACGAAAAAACCTGAAATGTGAGTAAGCATTGCTTTTATTTTTAAGTCAATAATTCGATGCAATATTCCAAGCTTTAAAAAAAAATAGTATACTTCTAGAACTATAACCCATATGGAATATTTGATTTAAGTAAACATAATTTCGATGTACAGTGGAATACGCTTGCAAAAATGCAATAACAAAATGGTTGACATCGAACAAGTTGTTAAATTTGATCCCAAAAAAGAATTAAAAGAAATTTAACTGATTATTTTTCAAAAAATCTTGGAAAAATTTGTATTAAATATGATAAACTTTTCGTGAATATTTTTTTTTCATTGATTTTTGTTAAATACATGTATATATCCTTATTTATGTAAGCAAAATTTAATTTGATAAACTTAATTTTGTTGCATATATGGTATTTTTTTTTGCGATATCCTTAAGCACGAAGTTCTTTTAACATGAAACAATCTTTCAATTTTTTAGTTTCGTGTTAAGCGGTTTTTACTGAATGTGGGAAATCTAATTTTTTTAGTGATAACGTTTTTTTAAATTTAAATCTCTCCCACTTTTTTTACTGATTGGGGTTTTAACACGCATCCATAAATTTCGATCTTATTTTTTTGTTAAAGTGCGTGTTATACGATGGATTTTACTGTAAATAACTATTTTGTTGACTGCAGCTCAGAATCGTAAACAAATGACATGATATTAAAATTTTATAAGCAGATAATATATATTCGAAACCCTAATAATTTTTTTGAATGAGAATTGCCAATAAAATTAAAGCTTTTTGAGGAGAGTGTATTTTTTTTCTGCAATCATACTAAAAAATGTCAATATGTCATTGTTATATATCAATGTTTAAAAAAAGTCAATATTCTTATTATTTTTTTCAATTCCTACTATTAGCTCACACTCGCTATATATTTATTTATTTATCTTGGTGGAATTTAGAATCGTTATTAAAATAGGTTTGAAGCGCTCAATCGAGCTGAAATTTTATATACACAACTGTTTTGGGTGAAAAAACGATACTTTAATGATAACTAATAAAATTTAAATTTCCCTTCAATGTTTGATCCTGTCATATGTATATCATATTTATATTTTGTTCTATTTAAGGTAATGGTACCCTTTCTGAAAAAAATTTTTTTCAGTTACAGTAAAAATTTTGATATTTTATATTTAGATTATTCTATTAAGCGTTCTATAAGTAAAAAATCAGTTTGATCACCATTAGTTACAATTTTAAAAAATTAGGGAATTTTGAAGTTTTTCAAAACCATAAAATACTCAATTTTAAAATTTTTTAAAAATTTTAAAAAAAATAATTTTTTAAAATTTTTTAGAGTCATTTTAAGTTATTTATGTTTCTTAGATTATTGCAAATAAAAGTTAGTATGGACTTCAAAATATATTTCGTTGTCGAGTTTTAATAAATATTTTTCTAGAAAAACCGGAAAAAAAACGAAAAGCTTTAAAAAATCAACTTTAGCATTTTTAGAAAAAAAAACTAAAATTTAGCCCTAAATCCAATAAATTTTATAGAACATACGTTTGGGACTATATACGAAAAAAATTAAGGTTCTATCTTGAATAGGAAAAAAATTTGGGTTAGAAAACACTTATACCTTCAAAATTGAAAGTCTTAGAGAAACGCATTTAAAGTTTGTAAAAATCATAAAAAAAATTTATAATGCTTTAAAAGCTCTAATTTTTTTTAAAATGTTATTTTCCCAAAGTATGTTCTGCATTAAGACATATTTTAATTAAATATGACTGAAAATAATATTTTTATTCAAAAAAATATATTTTGAATAATATTGATAGCATTTGTTAAAATCATTTTTTTCAGCTTTACCCTAACTTAATTTTTTTTCCAAAAGTTTTGAAAAAAAAGATTTATGTACAAAATATGAATGATACTAACTTAAGCTAAAATAGTCGGTTTTTGCTCATAAATTTAATTTTTTCAGCTTTAAAGGGGGCAGTTTAGGAAGTTTTGTCGTATGACTTTAAAATACTAAAAATATTACACAATATGTTTAGAATAAGGTAGTTTGGTCATCAAGGAAATATTCAGAACCCAAAAAATTTGAATTCGAATACTTGTATTGGAAGTCAAACATTAAAATCATTTTCTCTAAAAAAAAAATTAATGATAAAGATTTTAAGTTACAAAACTTTTTTTTAAAGAAAAAATTGGCCATGAAATTAATATAATTAATTATTATGAGAACTCAAAAACTCAAAACATAATCAAGCAGAATTTTTTTTTAGAAATAAAATTGGGAAATTAAAACCTTTTAAACAAAAAGCTAAAAAAATTTTTTTAATTAATTCAATTTAAGTAAAAAATTTTAAAATAAACCGAAACCAAAACCATAGCTCATAAAACTTCAAATATTTTAAAATTAATTTCAACAGATCTGAAATTTCTGGAAAGCTTCTCAATGATATGGGGCCCCTAGAAAATGCAAAAAAAAAAAATAAATTTTTTTAAATATGTTATAATAAAAAGTAGCTGAAAAAATTTTCCTTTGTTAATATAAGTAGTAATTGACAAAAAATTTTTTTTTATATTAATTATTTAATGTTGTTTTGAATATCCTTGTCCTTTTGAATTTTTTTATTCTGTTCTGCGCAATATTCAAATTTTGTTTCCGTATTACTTTGTTTTTTAGTTAAATTTAGCTCTTGGAATAATTTGTTTTGCTTTTAATGGCATAGGTTTTAAAAAACCTCCCCAAAAAGCGTTAAAAAAGTTTTATCCTTTGATTGATTTGAAAAGATCTTACATTTATTTTTTATACAAGAATGTATGGTTCTCCGCTTACTTTATTTACATATAGTACAGTAATACCTCGACTTAGTAAAATGGCTTACATGAATCAGGAATGTAATTTTCAAATTGTGTGTGGGGATTTTTTTTCATCACTGAAACTCAAACGAAATCAGGAACAGCCTGATGAAATTGGCGATGTAGCTGAAGAAGTTGTCAATCTTCCCATTCAAACAATTTAAAGTTAACAGTGATGGCACATTCAAGAACTACTGGCGTCCCCAAATCAGGAGCTGGTAATCGATGAGCTCATAGAAATGCATGAGCAAGAGCAAAATATCAAGGGACTTTAGACTCAGTTCAATCAGAAGATCGTATGAATATTGGGAATGCGGCAGACCTCAATTTAATTGAAAAAGGTTAAAATTTTGGGAAATACCAGTTACAGTGAAGAACGTATATTTTCAACAAAACGAGGAAGAAAAATAACTAACATGCTACTAAAACTTTTGGTAGAAAAATCTTTTTTGACCCGGCAGACTACTTAGAGTTATGAAATCTACATCGAAATAACTTTTTTTTATTTTTATTTGTGTTATCTATAACTTTATTAAACCTTTTTTTTTTCCTAAATAATTATTTACAATCATCTCCGTTCTAAGCTAAAAATAATTTATAGGTACACTTGCCTCCGAAAGTCTGCTTACAAGCAATAATCTTACGTGTTTTTTTCTATAAATACTATTAACATCTCGCTTTAGAAAGTCAAAATACTTGTCAGCAACTCTTAAAAATTTCCTTATTCAAACAACCGCCACAAAATTTACCTTAACGAGAAAAAACAAGAATGACCACCAAATAATCACCAACCATCCGCGACAAAAGTCTGCGTACACTTACAGAATAGTGCTTTTAAGGACCTTTTATTGTAAAATAATGTTTTTAAGTAATAATAAGCTTCTCTTATGATTTATTTAGGATTTGAGATTATTACTTTTGTGGTTCCATGACAGGTAACAGAATAGAGATTGATATATTATTGAAAGAAAACTAATCCTCGATCTTTAGAAAAGGGGGGAAGTTTTTCAGCATTTGTTGAAATTGTTAAAAGGAGACATTCTTTGATTCAAAAAGTGTTCATAAACTACAAATCAAATAAGATTTTACCCTCACAAGCCAAGATCCGGCCGCTGTCTGCAGTGTCACCTAGAGAATCTTGCTTTGTAATAGACTCTATAAAAAATAAATCCAAGACTATAAGCTTCACAAATAGGTAGAAGTGTTGCTAAGATATTGCAAAAAAAGTGTGATTTTAATTACAATTCGAAGAAAACTGAAAAAGGATGACTATCATGCCCGAGTTTCACTCAAGAAGTCATTCATCTTTCGAATAAACAGAGCTAAGAGAAATATTTTGCTAAAAAACACCTAAATAGGACACATATTTTTTAGAAAAATGTAATACATTCAATTAAAAGTAATTTTTGTAATTTAGCATGAAAAAGCACAAAAATATGCCTGAAAAAATTCTTGGACAGATCTTAAGAAAGAGAATCAAACATGGAGGAGGAGGCATAATGTTTGGGGATGCATTGGAAGCCTTTTCGGCTGGTAATCTGGAATTTATTGAATCAACAATGTACAAAATTGGTCACTTGAACTTATTGAAGTAAAATATCAGGGCATATGCCGAGACATTGCGGTGAGTAATGGTTTTTACTTTCAGCGGCACAAAGGTACCAAGAAAATGGCTCACATTGTGAAGTCATTGTAAAACCATAGCTGTTCTGACATGTCCCAAACCAATTCCGAAAATCAACCTATTCCCCAGATCAAAGTACAATAAAGCATTTGTGGAATTTACTCGAGTGAATAATCAGGAAGAAAGTAATAATATCTGAGTAAATGCTCAAATTTTGTCAGAGCAGACGAATGGAACAAAACATCCACAGACGAAACAACTAAGCTAGTTAAATTCCTGCCAAATATATTCAGAGAGTTATAGAAAGAACAGGATAGCTTAAAAAGTATTAACTTTTAGTTACAATCCATTATTGTAAAGATTTTTTCTACTGTACGCAGACTTTTGACGCACACGATTTGTGTCGTTCTCAAGTTATTAATATTTGTATTATTTTATATAATATGCAGATTATTATTTCTTATACTATTTGAATTTACGACGTTAGAGGAATCAATAAAGAATAGTATTGATTCAGACAGACTTAATTAAATAGCGATCTTTGCATGAATATGAAAGATGATCGCCTGTTCCCAGACATTCGGAGGCAAGTGTATTTATATGCGAAATTAACCCCGACTTACGCGGTTATTACTCTGCTTCAGTTATCGCGTAATTTAGAGGTATAACTGTACTCATATTTTGTTCAGTTCGTTAACATTTAAACTTCGATTGAAAATAATATCCAAATTTTTCATCTTAAATTACGATGCTTTATTCTTTTAAAGTAGATTGACATATATTTTATTGATAAGACAATGATGAAAGTCACATTCTACATTGAAATATAAGGGTCTAAATTAATATATGTACTTTTTATATTTAGTGGTAATTGATTTAGAGTATAATAAAAAGAATTATAAATATTGTTAAACGAAAATAATATTTAAATGCAAAATGTTTGACAAAAAAATTAAGAAAGAATAATATATTTTCATAACATTTTCCTTTCGTTAAAAACGCTTCAATATTAATATTTTTTCTCTGTATAAATAAAACTTCTTTACAGAGTCTGAACCAGAATTTCGGAAAAATTCGCATTATTTACAAAGCTGCTTTTAGTTGAAATGCTAACTGGCGTCTTTTGTAAAGATTTTTCTGCTCTGGTGTATTAAAATATGAATAAATCTATCCACTCCTAAAATATGCATTTAAAAAATTCTAGTACGGACTCTTTACAGTAATCTTATCTATATATACATATATAGGGAAAATATTTTAGAAACATTTTTCAAAAGAGGAGAACATTTTGAAAATATGCCAAATTCTAAACATCTGTTTCAATATTTATTAAATTTAAATATAAACCATTAAACAGAGAATAAAAAATTAATTAAAAACAAAAGAGGGGCAAATATTATTGTTTTTATTGTTGTAGATTGCATTCAAATTCATATATATATATATATAATGCTAAAACTTTTTGATGAATATTTAAGTATTGTAAATGGGTATAAGTTTTGTAAAAATTTCAAAATTAATGTATTTTATATAAATAAACGTAATATTAATGAAAACGAGTTAGAACATGAATAGAACTCTTACGGAATATATTTTTTTGTGTATCAAACATTTTAAAATTGTAACCTTTGCTCGTTACTCTTATTCTAAAAATAAAACTCATTACTTTCAGAAATACTTTAAATCAGCTGTTGTTTATAATATTTCAATAAAAAACAAAAAACAGGAAGAAAAGCGTGAAAGTCAAATTCATTATTTCCACTTTCCCTTACGTGAAGTTTGATTGCACAAAATGAAAAAAGTTTCACTATTTTTAAAAGATGCTCTTAACGAATTTCTATGATTTAACGATCTTTTTATCTCTTGTGATAATTTGAAAAAATTCCAAATCTTTTGCAACCTGTTTAGTCTAATAAAATTGAGGATTGCCGAATTGGACTTGAAAATTCTTGCTTTGCAAAATTAGATATTCATGTAAAAAACGGAATTGATTTTACAAACACAAAATAACCTTCACATGCATCAGTTCCTTTATTATCTGCAATATACTTTATTTTTTCAGTATTCTCTATATAAAATTAAACAAGTAATAAAAAAAATTACTTCAATTCCTACTTAGATCAGCAAAGAAAAATTTTATTTTAGCTACTTTTTATTAAATAGTTACCATTAATACAAATATGTATATACATATGACAGAATCACAACATTATGTGGTAATTAATTATTATTAATTATCATTAAAGTATTGTATTTTCATCCAAAATAATCGTATATATAAAATTTCAGTTCAACTGAATGCTTTAAACGTGGGAAAAAAAATTTTCAAGTTTTGACACACGCCAAAATGGTCACTAAGTCACGAAAATGATGCCAACGTGGCTGTATTTGAATTATTTTTGGATAATTGGTTTTAATCAAATTATATAATTTTTATTAATTATAACTACATTACTGTATTGCCATCCAAAATAATCAGGTATATAAAATTTCAGCTCAATTGGGCGCTTTAAAATGTATTTCATTAACGATTGAAAATTCCACCAAGATGCATAAATAAATATATAGAGATTGCGCGCTAATAGTAGGATTGAAAAAAAAGGAAAACTTTTATAATGGAAAAAAAAAAATTCGATATGAAAACTTTTTACATCATTTTAATTAAAGATTGATAGGTATTGCTCAGCCACTTTAATATTTATAAAAATATTTCTAAAAGGTATGAGTGTTTTCTAAAATGCAGCACATTTAAAAATAAATAACTATTGTCAAAAGCAAATAATAAAAATGTCGAATGAAGTTAGATGATATAATATACAGTCATACGTTAAGAAATTAAATTAAAAATACATAAAAATAACAATTCATTAGTAAATAAATTTTTGAAAGGTGTTCACAAAATGAATTTTAAAAAAAATTATACTTAAATATTAATGAGTTTTTTTTTAATTATGAATTAAATGTTTTTCCTGTTAAAAATATCTATTAACAAATTTAAAAAAAAAATTAAATTTTAAAAAAGTTTTTAGGTTTTAAAATTACACAAATTCGATTAAAAGAAAAAAAATATTGAAATTAATCAAGGTAACACTAATAAGGGATCTAATTTGATATCCGATATGAGTGATATGGAATCCAAGATGGCGACCTAGATGTAACAAGTCGTCAGAAAAATATTTTTACAGTATTGCTTTATCCTGACGAAAGATTTTGAAATGGTGAAATAGTCTAGAATTTGAATGAAACAAAAGGAGTGAAATAATTAAAATTTTTCTTACTTTTTTGTGGAGAACAGCATAGGAAAGGATAAATACCAGAACTTTTTAGAAAAATAGAACGTGGAAAATTAGAAATGCCGAAGAAATTAGTAGAAATAAGTAAAGTATTGAAAATGTATCATTTCAAAAGACGAAATTTAAAGAAAAAAAAAATAAAATTCCAAACCGAAAAAAATAACTATTAGGAAAAAGTAATCATTGTGGATTTTCATGTCAATTCCGCATTTGTCATATTTTATGACGGCCGAAATCAGGGAAATTGATCTGTAATAATTAAAATTACAGCCCTTATATCCTTAAAAAAAGATCCTGGAACTCACCAATGATATTAGAAATATCCATATTCGAAAACAGCCCAAAATACAGCAGAATACTGAAGCATCAGCTTGAAGCCTGAATGCGATGAAAATGGTTAAATGGTTGAAGAAATTGAAAAACCAACCGAAAAAAACCTAAGGAAATTAACTATAATATACGTCATCCCCATGGCAATCACATTACCACTCGATAAAAATATCAGGGAAACCATATTATTATATTATTGCCCATCCTGGGGAACACAAACGACAACTTGGCACGTGGCGCTTCGAACTCAAATTTGTACCGATAAAAGTAATATTAATATTCGAATTTTAACTCATATATGTCCATAATCTTTCATAGACATATGGTGAAAAATGGGTCATATAACGAGCAACATGAAGGTATTCAATTCCCATTCAAACAATTTGTATATATATATATATATATATATATATATATATATATATAATTTATTAGTTAAAAAAATGTCTTAATTTTTTTATTAATTTTTATTTGAAAGTGAAATTTTAATAACAAATTACAGCTTAAGGACGTTATCGAAGAACAATTCAGAATTATTTGAATAGAATAAAAAAATATTTGTCAAATAATCTTCATACAGCAGACCGTAATTTTCTCTAAAATGAGTCAAAATTGCTGTTCTGAAATTCTAATGGTCGATGATTCTAATAATAGATTCTCTAGGCCAAATTAACTCCTTCGGGCTTCTGCTAGCTACATAATTTAACTCCGATAAATAGACCAACGCTATATAGGTGGGGATTAAATAATATTTTCCTTACCCACGAGAAATAAATATGCATATTTGTGGAAAGCCAATCATGAAGTGTGGAAAACCATCCTTTTTCTGTTAGTATAATTGTCCGCAAAAGAAATCCATTATTGTTAATTTTCATAATGCATCTTGTTCTTTTCCTTATAACATCATTAGCGTATACTTTTTAAGAACTTAGCAAACGGTTTCTAATATTTGTAGGCATTCAACGAATAAAAGGAAGAAATATTAAGAAAAAATTAGTAAACTACCAGATAATGTAGTTTATAAAATCAATTAATTATGTAGCAACTTTGAAATTACATTTAATATTAAACAAATTTTATATTTCATGTTTGTTATGAACAAAAAAGAAATAATGTATACTAAAAGTATCATTAGAAATAAAAATTTTAAAGACTACCACGCCTTTCATTTAAATAATGATATTTGTAATTTTCTCTTTGATACATTCAATATAGTAGATAAAGGTATAGTAAAATGTTCTGCTGAGTATTGTACTACACTATTATTTAATAAATCATATAAAAACATTAACTTTTCTACACAATTTTATAAGCATGTGCACAATACTAACTATTAATAATGTATGTATTATGAAGGCCTTTAAAAATAATAAAAAAATGGTAGATCTATTTTAATTACAAAAATATATATGACTTGCAAAATAATAATAATATTGTATATAACTGCCGTAATTATTCTGAATTGTAAAACTGAGCATCATAAGCAGATTATAACAGGGCACTTAGGCATTGTGAAAGAAAAAATGTTTTAAGAACAATTGCAAATAAAGGTACACGCTTTAGGCTGATGATTTTTAATAATTATATAGTTATTAAAAATCGATTTACGATTCATGGGATTACTGATCTTTGCCCATTTCAGTAATATTCAAATAAAAAATCAATATAAGATCACTTAAATCTCATCTAAGTTTCCCAGATTCTCGAGCTTCCTTGTTTTCACTCATGTGCATAAATTAAGGATGATTCAGAGTCACGCGAATGTTGAACTCTAAACTATGATCAAATCACCAGTAAAATGATTACACTCATCTTTAAGAAGTGCATGCAAATTGCAGAAAGCCACCAGATGAAAATGATAGTACATCAAAATGATAAGAGTGTAAGACGGAGATATATAACGAATACAGGCAAGGAAGTAAAATTTTTCGCAAGCGTTTTATAAGCCTTTCAGGGCAATACCCACATAGTTATGACAAAACGGATGCATTTAGATGAATTTTTACTTGGTAGAATTATCAACCATCTGAAATATGGGTGTATCTAGCTAGAAGTATCCGAGGAACTTGGAATCGCCCAGAATGTCATCTCCAGGCTTTGGTGACGATTCCAAGATGATGGCAATTTGAGTAGACGTTACAGCACAGGTCGCCCCGGAGATATAACACCGAATGAGGACCGGTATTTGGAAGTTACTGCCAAAAAAAAATAACAGACGGAGCACATCATCAAACCTGTCTCTTCAGCTCTTTTCAGCCATAGCTTGTGAGAATTTTTCCGACGAATCAAGGTTTATTTTTCAGTTTGCTTCTTGCTGGACATTAATATGGAGAACACCAGGTACCCATTGCCACCCAGAGAACATCACTGAACGACATCATTTCGGTGGTGCAGGATTGCTCGTTTTTAGGTGGATTATTTTGGGTTCCAGAACTGACCTACATGTTCAAATTGGAACCAAGCCAAGACATATCTATCTAGACGTCATATTGGAACATGTAAATTTGTTTCGGGGAGTTAGGGGCGCAGAATTTGTGTTTATGGATGGCAATGATCGCTCTCAGTGCAAACATCGTAAACGAATGCCTTCAATCGGAGGATATCACCCGTATGGACTGACTATCATTCTCACCGGACATGAAACCAGTAGATCATGTGTAGGACATGCTTGGCTGACCAGATGCAGCCCGTCAATCACCTCTTACATGTCTACCAGAACTTCGGAGAGCATTTCTGAATGAGTGTTGTAATATTTCCCAAGAGAGTACGATAATAGAGTACTCATCGATAATTTGATACTCAGCATGCCTAGGCATTGTGTGGACTGTATTGTATCGTCTAGGAGACATACTTTATACTAATCATCATACCAAGCATGCAGGGTGGTAAATAGGTTTTTTTATACAATTTTCTCCAGGGAACAAAAGTCGCAATATTTATTAACGTTATCGAGAACGTATCGCATATATTTTGCTCTTTACCTTTTCTTTAATAAAAGGCTTTACAAATTAGACTGATTTGTTTTGCTTCTGACTCATTCTTAGCCTGAACTTGCTTTATCCTTAATTTATGGATATGAGTGTAGTATCAATCATCGCCGAAATTCGTTTAGTGTAGAATCTTCTGACGATTAATGACTCGTAAAATTGAATATAAGAAGGCGATTCCTTATCTTCTACAAAACAGTCAAATTTCTATTACGATAAAATTTTTAAATTACACTCTCCAACGCCCTTTCGGGCATAAGGCTTCTTGAAATTCAGTATAAAGCAGATGATAAAGGCGAGGGCTGTAACAAAATTAGTGTTATCCAGGGTGCAGGAAATGAGGTGGTCTGCTACACTATACCCCAGAATGGTAAAATTAGACTCATAGATACTGACACAAACCTTACCATAAGCAACCATCTCTATTCTAACATTTAATTCATAAAATGTGCATATATATATTTATATTATTCATATAAACTAGTTTCGTGCATATATAAATTAGTATAAATTCCTTAATTCGTAATGCATAAACTTTTCCTAGCAGTATAATGCTGATTTATAATTAAAAAAGCTACTAACTAAATACAAGTTTGCATAATTTGAAATATTTCAATTATTTCCTTTATTTTATTTTTTTAAAAATATTTTGCACGTGTTTTGAAAACTGGTGCCAATAAATCAAATTATTTTCCTGTGTAAAACTTCTTTCCTTTAATTGCTTAAAGAAAATGTAAACATTAAACTCTGGATAAAACAATACTTTGAAAACAACTGAAATCCCTATTTGATCATGACTCCTTTATTTTATGATTATTGAGCGAAATCTGGAATGTTTCCGTGAGTGCTTAGATAACACTACATTTGGCAGCTTCTGTCTCACATTAAATTGGAGATAATCATAGGGAAAGAGCAATTTTCCACCTCCATCCATCCTTCTAACGGTTCTGTCGTCCAGTAATTTGTGACGACTTCCTTATCATTTTACCGCCAAGTTAGGCAAGCTAAGAGAATCATGTTAGCTGAAACATTTATTTTTCATGTTACTTCTCATAGTGGAATTTAAGAGAATTTTTTTCCTTAGAGTTTTATGCGATTTAAAAGAGTGCAAGAAAATATTCATATTTTAATTTTTAAAAATGAATTTCCATGATGATGGATAATCATTCTAAATGTAATTAAAAATTTTTTATGTGTGATTGAATAAAAGTTTATATTCCTGTTTTGATTCACATATTTTGTAGATAACTTGATATTATACTGCTACTATAACAGATATAGTACCAATAGATATCTGTAATAGAATAATATATCTACGCATTCTATATCTATATATCTGTGTATCTATAATATATAGTTACTGGCAAAGCATGTATAATAAGTTAAATTTAGACTATTGAAACTGTGGCTAAATAGAGATTAACGTGGTGAGAGAGTATACACTTAAAAATCACTCTGAAAAAAGTAAATGGAAAAAAAATAATGAACTTATAAAAGGTATATTGAGAAAGCATTTGTGCAAATATTTATAGAATATGAACAAATCTATATTTATTAAAATTATTATCTTTACCAAACGAAACCCCCACAAGTAGAATTTAGATTTTAAATATTTAAGCAAAACATTTTTATATATAAGAATTCAGGAGTTTCCTAAATGATCTAATAAAATCTGCTAAGTACTTTAACAATGTATTTTATATTGCATAATATATATAATACACATATATGTATATATATGTATCTGATATTTGTCTTATAAAAAAATTCGTCACTATATAAAATTTATTTTAAATAAACAATCCCTTTAATACAATGAATAATGCAGTAGTGAATGTACATTTAGGTAGTTTCGTCATGAAAAAAATACTCTTTTAACTATAAATAATTTGGATAATGGACTTTATGTAATTAAATTAAATAGTTACATCAGTGATCATTTATGTTTAATTAAACTTTTAAGTGGGCATTTTTGTTGAAGTTAAATTTTGATATTTATATATTGATCAATTCAATACATATAAAAAATATTCTTTTTCATACGAATTATAACATTCAGGAAAACTTTATTTCAAGAAATTGTAGTTTAAAATTTTAATACTTAATCACTAACTGAAAAACTAAACGTTCATATTTTTTTATACACACTGTTCACTAAAGTAAGTAATGAAATTCAAACATTATGTATAATGAATCATATTAAATCATACTTTAATAGTGAAGATTTATGAGATTTTGATTTCTATATTTAGTCAGAGTAAAGTAATAGTGATAATTTTAAATTATTAGCTCAACACAAAAGAAATAGATGTACAGCTAACCTAGTGCCAGTTTTCTTATGCAACTCAGAATAGATTTTTTTTTTTTCGTTTAAAGATAGAAAAACCACTGTGAATCATTGTGATGCTTAATTGGCTGTTTCTGAATGTCTAACAAAGATCTTACAAGTCATAGGAGATTTAGTCTTATCAAACAGAACTCTTCTTATTAGGGCTCAATAGAACAGGGCTATCCTTCGAAGGGTCACTATCAGATTTGCTTTTCGGATTGATTCTTCCTCTGGGGAAAACAACTAACTAGTTGAAGGGAAGATCATTGGACAAAAGGAAATAAAATACATTCATTCTCCCTACACAAACAAAATGATGCTGTGGAAGTTTTGTGATAGATATTCTCTTTAAGAGATTCAGTGGATTAATACAATGCTTCTCAAAGTTTCAATATTCGCAACCCAATATTCAATCCATAATTTTAGTCATGCCCCCCTCAAACAATAACAATGTATTGAGTTTTTTAACATACTTTGAAGATAAAACTACGATACCACTTTAATCTCTTAAGTGCCACCGGGTATAAAAAACATCTCTCTTAGCCAAAGCCCTCAATTTCCCGAACGTTTTATATACGTCTTTCCAAAAAAAAAACCTTTTCTGTGCACTGCTTTCCATAAAATTATTCCAAAAAGGGTTTTTGAAAACAAAAGGACCTTGTCAATGTTTGCGGGGTTTACTTATTTCCGGGGTTTTTTGCTTCTTTATTTCCTTCCCCCCCCTCCCCTCAATACATCACATACCCCGCGCCTACGTGGAAAAAGGTTGGCGGGGAAGGGTTAAGGTTTTGGGGAAATTTTTTTTTTAACCGTACAAAAAATTTTCCCAAAAATAATGTTGATTTTTGTATGTGATTTTTTGTCAGAGTCTCATAGGGTCAATCGAAATTATTAAACTTGTTCTTAACTTAGTATTGTTAAATTAATTATATAAAACATTGTTTAGCACAGATACATTTATAAGTATACTATATCAGTGTAAATTCGTATTTTATATTTTATATATTATGTCAGAGTATATTTTGTTTATTTACTTTCAGTAACTTAATAATTTTTTTAAAATAATCTTATGTTTTCGACTTTTCAATATGCTCGCGCCCCCCTCGTAGAGTTGTCACGCCGCTCAGGGGCGCACCACAGTTTGAGAAACACTGGATTAATATCAGCATAATATAAGTTATATGAATTTCTAACAAATTAGAAATCTACATTAACGTTACAATGGTGTTTTTGCAAATATTTTATATTTCAGTTTACATAAGAAAATATCATACTTTAAAGAGCTACTTGGTGGTTAATATTTGTAAAAACCATTTTGTAACGGATCTCTACTCCATAAAAGGAATCTGTGTTCCAAATTTTAAAACTGTTCTTCTAATAGTTAAAAATTAGAAATAATTAACTACAACATTCCTCAATCCCTCGCAATGTCACTTTAAGTGAATTTTTGTGAAAACTATTTTGTAATGGGTCTGTACTCTATGAAAGGATTCCGCTTACCAAATTTCAAGACTGTACATCAGTAGTATAAAAATGGACTTAATTACTTATAACGCCTCTTAATACGCGGTAACACCGCTTGGGGTTTGATTTTTTGAAAAATCGTCCCTTGCGGTCTATACTACTAAAGAAAGTACCCCCCCCATGCTTGTAGGTTTACTAGTTCCGGAAATAGTGATTTTTGTTTATTTGAATGAATGATTTTCTTTTTTTCCTTTTAATATATATTTTATATATATATATATATATATATATATATATATATATATATATATATATATATATATAAAATATATATATATATATATAATGTGCAAAAAGCAACAGGTGGTTTTTTTCCATAACACGAAAAACACTAAAGACATGATTTGAAATGAAGGAGGGTATTATGTACGTAAAGGGGATGAAAGCATCGGCGCTGAAAAAGAAACAACCCTTTTTGGGATGGAATCAAACAAAACAAGCTTTATTGGACGCATGTATCGTGATTATGATTGTCTATCCCAAAACAGAAGAACAAAAAGAGATGTTCCCTTTAAAATTGGGTTTTGCCCCCCCTTTACAATGGTTGCTTCCCCGTCTCCGCATACTCAGAACCCGTGTTTCAACATTTCTTGAGGTAAGTGCCCATTCCTCAATCAACATCTGTTTAGTTGTTGGTTGTACTCGGGTGATGTGAGCGTGGGCAATATTTTCCCCAAAGCATCCACACATGTTCGATGGGATTTAAATCGGGGGTACGCTGGAATCCATTCAGGATATCTTCCCTTTCCCGCAGCTCCCCAACAGCAAAATGCCATTCCTTCATTGTCATCCATAAAATGAAGTCTGGGCCAATGGCACCTCGGAAAAAAAAACACATTGGGGAAAAAGTACCCACCCCCCAATAGCGATCCCCGGTTACGACCCTCTGTCGAAAATGTGAAGCTCAGTTCTCCGTTCCCCTAAAGCCACCAAAAAAACCCCAACACCGTAACGGTGTCTTTCCTTTATGTTACTGGGATAAAAACCCGGGGCCCGATCTCTCTTAAAACGCGTTGGAAACGCTTCTGGTACTAACCGACTCTCATCCGTAAAGGGCCATCCATTGATTAGTTGTCCCAATTTTTTGCCTTCTGGCCCACTGTGGTGGCTTCGGTGGCCAACTTTCAACGGGAGGCAGCGTTCAGGACGGCGGCGGGGAAAAGCCCCCCCTTGGGAAAGGGGTCTGGCCACGAACCCCGCACTTTTCGACCCGTTGTTGGGGAGTTTCGGCAATGGTGCTTGCTGACTGCTGTCGACCTCTTTTCCCCTGCAGGATAAATATCGGTCATCCTGCAGTTGTCGTTTTCGGGCGGCACCACCCCTTTCTAACATTCCGTGGTTTGGAACGTTCCGCGGGGAAACGACACTTTTTTGTTTCCCGAACTCTGCAGCTACACTGGGAATAGCCCGGGCCCCTCCTCCTGCTTTGGGTCCCCTTTTTTCCCCGGGGGTCGTCCGGTGATTTCTTCTAGCCATATTTCCCGAACTGATTCGCTGGCACTTGCAGCGAAAATATTGAATTCGTCTCTGTCCTTCATTTTATTTACGTTTAGCAGTGGGGCCGACATCACGCGTTTTTCGTACGCTCACGTTTGACGTTTTTTCCCGCATTTGCATACGCATGACGTTTCTATTGGCTTAAAGTTCACTGTACTGATTCCCGACCTCCTTTTTTTAATTTCAGGTATCTGCTAAATTTTTTATTGTTGCTTAAGTTTTTATATATATATATATAAATATATATATATATATATATATATATATATTAAAAGAGAGAGAGAGAGAGAGAGAAGATAGATAGATAAAAAATAGATAGATAGATAGATAGATAGATAGATATATGGGGTTACCCCTCTTTCTTTGATGGGCATTTCATGATACTGCTGATGAATATGCAATTATTGTATGTGATATATAATTCTTGCCATTCGTTTTATATTCAATTGATTTCAGTAAAACCTGTTCTTAACAGATCTCCATTCAACAAAAGAGAAACATGGTAAGCAAATTTCAAGTATATTGGTCTAATACAGCGTATTCAAATTGGGGGGGCCCCCCAGGGGGGGGAAAAATCACGGGGGGGCGGGGATGTTAAAAAATTGAAAAAAAAATTATTTAAAAAATTATTAATTTGCAAAGTAAGCAAACAAAATACATTCGGATAATAAAAAAAAAAATAAAAATTTATATAATATAATGCACTTATAAATGTATTAGTACTTACAATGTATTTTATAAAATTGAAAATATTGTTAAAAACAAGTTTAATAATTACCAGTGACTCCATGAGCTTCATATATACAATTTTGTTCAAAAAACAACACTTATCTTGATAATTTGTACGGTTTTTAATTAACCCCTTAAGCCGAGATTAAAAAGTTATACAGTTCACCCCCCAATGCCACGTATTTTCCTGTAGGGCGCGTATGAATATATTAGGAGGGGGAAAAAAAGAGGAAAAAAGGGCAATTTTAAATACTTAAATTTTTCCCAAACACGAATTATTTTATTGCATTACAAAGCTTTCGGAATAATTCTAGGATAGAAGTACACAGAAAAAATACTTGTAAAACGTATATATACGTCCCGGGAAAATTTAAAACATTTGGGTGACCAAGACGTTTATATCGTCGGGGGACTTAAAATTAAAGTCGTTTTTACTTTTTGCATCAAAGCGTACATTACTGAATTCAATACATTGTTATTGTATAGGAGAAAGGGGGCGCGATGGAAATTATGACTGAAAATTGAGTCGCAAGAATCGAAAGCTTGAGAAGCACTGATCTAATAGTTTAAAAACGGGTATATGTTTATCTCTAACACATCTAAGCCCACGACACACCTCTTGGAAATCGAGTTCCATAAAATAAGTTCTTAGGGATTTCTACACAAAAAAATATACTCACCGAATTTTATATATGTAGTTATAATCGTTTGGGAGTTATCGTGATAAGTGTGTGAGTGAGTGAATGTGAATCACTATTCTCCTTTATATGCATAGATATGGTAATATTTTTAAACAGACATTCCCAAGGCATATAAATGTGGATATTTTGCTCATAAATAAGAGAAATTCATATAGAAAGATGAAATAAGACTTATTTATATATATATATGTCTTTTTTCCGAGGCTTTGTTTTTAAAAAAAGCAAATAAATTACATTACCTTAAGACTTACGCAAAATTAGCATTGATTGTATTTACTATTAAGGATAAAATTATAAGTTCATGACTAAAAAATATATTATTTTTACTATAGAGTTAAATTATATTGAGTAAATTTTTGAATACAAGGTACCGAGAATTCTAATATACAAAAAATTACAAAATTAAAACTTATTAGTGAAAAACCTTTCTAATCAATAGTATATAAGACATGATACATTTCATGCCTGGTAATTTTTCATATGAATTGTTTTCAACGTATCAAACATTACAAGTATTTATATAAAAAATCGTCGTTAATAATAAAAAAAATTAATATTTTCTTGAATTAAAAATATCAACAATAAAAAGGAAATCTGTCGATTTTTTCTAAAATAAATTAATTTATTTAAAATCCCCAATAATCTGAATGGAAGTTTCAATAAAGAAAGGTTAGTACTGGAAAATGTAAAATTTTTATCGATATCTGTGAAAAAAAAAATTGAAACCATTTCTTCACTGTTTAATCTTGCCTAGAAATAGAGATGTTCTTAATGATTGTTATTAGAAGGCCATAATAGCTCTCATGATATTAAAAACCATCTCAAAAATCAGCTTCATCTAAGCAAACTCTTGCAGATAGTATAAAATAACTAAATAACTATTAGTGTTGTGGTAAAATATTCATTTATATACGTAGCTATTATATTTTATGATAATGTTGCTTTCATAGCTTATTTTATGAGGTTTCCTTTTGGTTTTACTGCCTCATTTTCAAGATTAAATGCAATTATAATGATTTTACACCTTCAGTGAACCAGCGTATATCTTATGTAATCTTAACAAATTGGCAAGGAATACAGGGCTTTAAATTAATACATTGACATTTTAGATGAAACATAAAAACTTTCTTTCAAATGTAAAAAAAAGTATTCATAAATTTCATGCTGTAATATATTTTTAAATAGGAAAATTACTTATTTAAGATTATAACTTTTTTTATGTGCATGCAAAAGAAAGAAAAAGAAGATGGTTATCTTTTACTTCATTTGAATAAAACATCAAATATAATCCGTAAATCTGTTTTGGATAGCCAGACACTTAAGGGTACCATGACATGCTCAAAAGAGTAAAATGCCAAAAAGATGACTCTTTGCTTAGGGGACATATATCTTTAAAAATTTCCACTCTTAAATATGTAAATAGTTTTTGCGCATATATAAAATAATACAGAAAATATAGTGACCCCTCTTTGGGGGGGGTGTAAAATATTTACATAGTTTCTTTAAAAAAAAAATTATAAAACTTTGTAATTTTGAAAATTTTTATTCCCCGCCTTTTTTATACGTAAAACTATTTTTTTAAAAAAAAAACTATGTACTTCTTCCATTAAAAAAACAAGTTCTCTCTATGCATAGACATCCTGTAAAGTACAAAAAATTGGAACCATATAGTGTAATAGTTTTTTTAATAAAGTGTGCTTAAAAGTAAAAAATTATGCTTTGGAGAAAAAGTGAAAAAAAAACTAAACGTTTGTTTACATTTTTGTGAATTGCTTTTTTCATATTTTAAGGTTCTTTTATAAACGAACATATAAGTGTTATATATTTTTAGATTCAGAAAAATATGCACTTTTTTTGTAATACTAAAAATGAAAAAATGAGTTTTTGAATGTGTATGATGTCCTAGTTCTCTTAATAAAAAAGTGAACATAGGATAATGCAAAAAATACAAATAATTTTATTTTAAAATGTCCGTAACATAGATGAATTACATTTTACTATTCTTCAGGTCTTCAGCAATAATAATAATAGTGGATGGAAGCATTTGATGAATCTGACAATTTCAAACCCCATAAATGATTAAAGCTTCATAAATTTTACGTCCTTTTAAATTTTAATTAGAACTTCGACATCGGCAGTTTGGACCCATAATGCAATGACATTCTCCAGAACAGCATGAGTTCACAACATATTCTTTTAGGACACGGCTCTCCATTGTCTGGTAATTCTGCTTCAGGTATCGGTCTACTTCATGAGGAGGTACTTGTATCGCAAAATCTTTCCGTGGGTCATAGGGAATTCCAAAGATCCTTTCGCGAGTACTGATCCCCTCTAATGGAACTCCTCTCTTAGTTCTTTTAAATTTTAATTCCTATAGAGAAAGACAACCTAAAATTAACGAAAGGCTTAAGAATGTGCAGCAACAAAAATTTGCAAAATATGTCCATGTTAAAATAATTTTCACTCATAAATCTTCGGTTCTGCACCAACATTAGCAATGCTATTCGAGGAGTCGGTGCTGGAAAGCTTTCAACGCTGGGGCCCAAATGTTTAAGGAAATCCATACGTTTGGAACCGTGATTTTGCAAAAGCGTAAAAAATGAATCTTTTTTCATGATATTTAGTTCCAGATTAGAATACATGTATTTGTTTTAAGGATTTTTTTTGTGACAAAAAAAATTTTTTTAAATACAATATTTTGGCAAAAAATGAATTTAGAATAATTTTTTTTCAAATGTTCTCTTTTTTTGAAAAACCCTATTTTTAATAAAATTTTTTCCTGTAGATCAGTGTTTCTTTTAAACTGTGGGGGCGCGCCCCTAATGCGATATGAGGGGGCCGAACATACGAAAAAAAAGATTTAAAAAATTAATTTTGGAATGAATTAAAACAAAATACTTTCCAACATAGTGAAATGCACACTCTGATATAATTTATAGGCGATATAAGTCATCTCAAAATAAAAACTTCTTCAATACCTAATTTATCTTTGATCCAAAAAACCAAAAAAAAAAACTTTTTTTTATTTGCTGTAATCTCATGATAAGTGATTTTACTACTTTTTCCCAAGAAAAAACAAACAAAAATCCCAGATCAGAATAGAAAAATTTAAGAACAAAAAAAATTCTTTGTGTTTATTTTTGAAATATTGCACATTATAGCTGTAATCCTTTTTTTGCGGATAATCTTTGACCTTCTAAGTTATTGGCAGTTAGTTTTGCCCCTCCCTTATGTGTTTGTTTCTTATTTGGGAAGTTGTAAGAATGTATTTATATTTCTGTGTTGCGTTTTTTCCTAAAAGGGTTTTATGATATTTGGAAAATCAGGCACTTTGAAGGATTATTGGCCAAGCTTTAACCCCCGGAAGTGGTCGCGCGGGACACACAAATCACAAAATCGTTAATTCTGGCAAAACGATTTAATTTAAAAAAGAAAAATGAAAGTTCTGGAAAGTGGTAATTTGCTTCCTCTTAATTAAATTACTCTGGAATCACGTTTTTTGTGTACAAAAAAAAATAATTATATATATATAAAAAAGGTTTGGGGGGTGACTCAATACCCGCTCACCGTATCGAGTACGCGCCTGCTCCCGGGTTAAAAACATTTGAAGTCTTTTCGTTTTAAATATTAAAAAAAATCTATTCTTCATATAATTTTAAATTACTGTTCATTATTTAACATCAATTATAAATCTAATTCTGGAGGCTTAAAAAACAATTCGCTTAAAACTAGTTAATTGAACAATCATTTTAAAAAAAAACATTTTAATTTTTTTTAAACATTGTCGCGCACTTGGCTTTACTCTCCACAATTCAGCTATTTACAATTGATTATTTTTCTTATAAATGAACTCGTGCAAAAAGCGGACACTTCAGCCGGTATACTTTTTAAAGTATCAGTGCTGCACAGAGTATTTATAACTAATTAATTTACAAATTAAGAACACACAAGTTTAAAAAGTATTAACGGATTCCATGGAAAAATTTTTTGGAAAACAAAGTTTTTTTTAAGGAATCTTTGTTAGTGCCCTCGGTTCTTTTTTTATTTAGCTGATATCTATTTTTGTTTCTAAGCAGCCACCGCATTTTCAATATGTTCAATTTAAAAAAAATTTGAAAGGAAAAATCATAAAATTTTCCCTTAATTTTTTTTTTTTTTTTTCTTAAAAAAGTAACTTTTACTTCTTATTTATTTGTATGGTTTATAATTAAAATCGCGTATTATAGCTTAAGCGTCAAAGGCTTTTTATTGCATTCACTACATTATTAATTAAAAAAGGGGGCGCGATAAAATTGGATTTTTTAAAGGGGGCGCCAGCATTGAAAGTTTGAGAAGCCCGCTGTGATCAGCCTCTCTACAAGGGGGGCCAACTAAATTTTGAAAATATATAACTTAGAATGGGTTTATCCATATTTTACGACAACAGAGGGGAGAAATTTCAAAAAAAAAATGCCAATAATTATTTCAATTGGTGGTAACTCTGAAAATAATGTAAATTTTTCAAAAATTCTAGTTGAGCCTCTGTAGAGTGGTCTGAATTATATACAGGAAAAATATTATTATAATAAAAGCATTTTTCACAAAAGGAGAACATTTTGATGAAAGATTATTCTAAGTTAATTTTTTGCCAAAATATTGTATTTAAATAATTTTTTTGTCAAAATGCCCTTAAAACAATTTTATGCATGTATTATAATCTAAGTGACACTAAATATCATGAAAATTATCCCTTTATGCGCTTTTTTAAAATCACGGTTCCGAACGTAGTCTGAAGGTGATAGACTCAAAATCCATTTGGGTCTCCCACAGTAGGTTCTAATCCTATCGACTGCGAATGTCTACATTTAGATTGTTTTAAACACATGCACGTACGTTTTCCCTATCAGAGGATCATCTTTAAACGAGTACAAGTGTCACAATCCCGAGGTGCCCTAGTGATATTTTCCTTTTCCCAAGGAGTTTACTGTCTTTTTGATAAACACGAGTATCACACCCCCGGGGTACCCTAGTGATCCTTCTCTACCTTCGACCTTTTTTCCATATATATTTCTTTGTTATTAACATTTTAACAAATGTGCGGCGCAGTGAAACCAAAATTGGCTCTTGCACCATAAAACACCACATCATTCACTTGGAATGCTTTCAAATAGTAATTATTAGATTGTAGGGTACTTATACATATGTCATGAGGTACTTTTCAATCTCTTCATTTGCATACTTACCGGTATGTTTAAGGCTTCTTGAGCAGTAATAGATACACAATCAGGCTTAACTTTATTGCATGAACATTTGCATTGCTCTGGACAAGCCGGACTATCGAATTGACAGTAATGGGGATGACAGGGCCTAGGAAGGGACGCCATTGACCTTTTTGTTTCCGGTTTATCGTAATTTCCCTGTGAAAAATTTCAGTTTTTTAATTAGTTTTCATTTCATAACAAAAAATGATCATCCATTGTCATTCTTAAAGTTACACAGTACCCATTTATTTATTTTTTATTAATTTTGGAGACAGTAATAGTAAAAGTAATTTGTATTTTTACTTTCAGATTATATTATTATAGTGTTTCTGAAAGAGTAAAAATTCAGTTTGACTTGTCATTTATTTACAGTTTTAAATATTTTTTGAATTTTTTTTTAAACTCTTATTAAAATTCACGATTTTTAAAACCTTATAGTAAATTTTAGTAATTTATGTGTTTATTTAATTAGGAAAATAAAGTTAGTATGGATTTGAAAATCTATTTGCTTGTTGATTTTTAATGATTATTTTTATAGCTAAAGTTAGAAAAACATGACAATTTTTAAAATATTAACTGTAGCATTTTTTTAAAAAATAGCTATTTATTTCTGACCTAAATCTGTTCCAACTTTTATAGAATATATAATTGGAAATATATATATATATATTTTATATATATATATATATATAAACCAAGATTCCATCTTTGACAGCAAAAAAAATCTTAGGCGTCAGATTAAACTTACATCTTCAAAATTAAAAGTCTGGGTAAGACACATTTAAATTTTGCAAAGTCAAAAAGGAAAAACTAATAATCCCTAAAAAGCTCTAATTTTTTAATGTTATTTTTCAACTTATGTTCGACATTAAAACACTACTTTAATTAAATGTGACTGAAAATGCGTTTATAATTCAAAATATATATGTTTTTATAATATTGATAGTATTTCTTACCCTTTCAGATTATTCAATCTAATGTTTTCACAAAATTTTTGAAGCACAAAGCATTTATGTACAAAATAATAATGATACTAACTTAAGCTAAAAATCCCCAGGTTTGTACATAAAATTAATTTTTTTTTTCAATTTTAAATCTCGACAGTTTAGGAAGTTTGAGTTTTTCTTTTCACGACACTTTAAAATGTTGTAATATAGAACTGCAATATATGCTTACTATTTTGTCGTTTGTTACATTATGGAAATATTTAGTTGTTTTTGCAATATTTGTATTCAGAACATTTGTATTGTTAATTCCCATAGAAGAATAAGTGGAAGGGAGGATTTTAGTCTATCATTTTCAGCCGTAGTGTATCTTTTCCAAATATAATTTCCCATAGAAATCTGAATACGTTTCAGGCAGTGACATTGTCTCAACAGGGAAAAGATAATAAAAGCAAAGTAAAAAGCTTCTAATTTATAAAATATATGTGTAAAAATAATTACTGGTTTTGAAATCAATCTTAATTATGTAACTATATGAGCGGACTCAAAAACCTCAAAACCCAAGCGAACAGAAATGATGTTGGTAATAATATATATATAATTTATATATATATATATATATATATATATATATAATATATATATATATATATATAATTCAGTTAATAGCCATTTCACTCTGATAAAAAGGTTTGTGTTTAAAAATATATTTTATTAATTCAATTTAGAAATGTAAAAATATTTTAAAAAGAAATCAAAACTGAAATCTAGACTCAGAATTCTTCAAATATCTTAAAAACAAATTGGTTTTCAGATCTAAAATTTTGTGGCAAGCCTTCTAAGTACATTGGCTATACACAAATATGAAAAATGATATTTTTGTTAAATTTAGGGTACTGTTATGTCTTAAATTAAAACTTGTTTGAATCAACTACTATTAGTATGGCTTAGTATCATTATCTATTAAAAATATTTTGAATGTGTTTTACTTAATTGATCATTACGACTTTTCAGATTTCCAGATTAACTTAAAGTATACTGTAGTATTAATTGTATTATAGAAATATGTAAATAAGGTCTTGTGAAAATCAGTGTTTTATAAATGCAAACAAATTAAAAAAATCAAAATTTGCTGCAGTTTGAAGAACAATTGGTTCTTAAAATTTAAACATCATACGAATTTTAATTTTAGGATATATTTTAATATGGAAGTAAAATAATTTAAATTAATATTTCTAAAATGATCTCTTATTTTATAGAAATATTGCGAATGAAAATAACATTTATAAAATATTTCACCAGTTAACTAACTGGGTTTTTGATTCAAATATAAATGATACCATCTAAGAAATTAAAGCGTTATAATGATCTTGAAGAGTCCCATTGAGTAAGTCAATGTGGTAAACTTTGTGTCACAAATTGGCAAATATCAAAATTTTTGAATATCATCAAGACAACAGAGGCAAATATTGGTACTTAACGTATTATCGCAACAATAGCTAATTCTATTGATAAATCACCAAGTTGGCAACTCCGATTTTCTATGTATCATATGCGCTTCGCTTCATATAGTGTCGCCAATAGGTTGCGATAATAGGTAAGTGATGGTATCCATGATGTTAATAGATTTCCCAATAATTTCAACAAGTTTCCATATGATAGCCAAGTCGCCAAATTTGGTCGCCAGCAAATGATGCCAATTTGGCTGTATCGGCAAATTTCGCCAAGTTTCCATTGAAAAACGCAATTATAAAATATGAGGGATTATAATAATATTACAATTTTTATCATAACATAAATACAACAGAAGTATATTAATGTATTAAACACCCGGATATAAAATATTGACATTATTTTAAGTATTAATTACACAAAATTCGTAACAATGTATTGCCAAAATAAAATTTAATTTCTTAACATAAAAAAGATATTTTGATTAATATCTTTAATTTACTTAGCTGGTAGATGTTTGTATTTGTCACTATTCTACGTAATTATTTAGGTATTATTTCACTATTAATCATATGTAAGAAATTTTATCTAAATGCCTGCGAAGTTTAAACACTTTCAATAGATAAATTTCAATGAATCTTATTCATTAACTTTAAAAATTATGAAGTAAAAACATAAAAAGATACCAATATTTAATCCAAAATTGTTCAATATATTATTTTGCATGAAATAGGATTCATAAATTTGTTGTTGATATTTATAACAATTTTATACACTAAAATATATACATAGAAATACTTAGTACATTACGAGAATTTTAATACTTGCTTTCACCAGTTTCGTCAGAGCCGTAATTTTTTAATATTATTTAATCAGTATTACAGGAAGCAATATATGTTTACTAATTATTTGATTTATAAAATTTTCTGAGAGATTTTATACATCTTATTTAAGACTCCAGTGTATCGGCAATTTTGGATTTGTTACAAGAATGTTAACCCTATGAAAGAACTGCTTTTATTTTCAAGCCTGAAATGGTAAATCGATTTGGATGCAATAAAGCGCATCTAAAACAGCCAAGAACATAGAAAGTTTCTGCGAGTACTTACGTATTATAGCAAACGTATTGGCAAAATTGTATGAAATGATGCAAATGGTTGCCATTACAGCACATACGACAAATACAAAATTGGGGTCGCCAACAAGGCGAGTTATCTTGAAATTTAGCATTGTTGCGATAATACGTAAGTAACAAAGGTAGAAGTCTCTTAAATCGATATTTCTCAAAAGTGTTGAACTTACGTTTTGAAATACTTTTTTGAAATTACACATCTCATAACTTTGAAACTTTGCTTACATACTAATACAACATAAAAAATATTTGGTACTTTCCTGTTTCGTTGGCGCAAATCTTGCCAAGTTCACGTTATAGACGGGAACACACATTATACACTTAAAAATCAATAAATATTGGTTCTCATTGGTTTTCCATCCATTTTAATGTACAGTAGAACATGTTTTTGTGCGATCCTTTTTTATGCGATTTTATTTTTGTGCGATTTTATTTTTATGCGATTTTTTATGTGCGATCTTTGTGATGTATGAATTTCAATGGCTTTGGCGCCACTGTAGTGTTTTATGTCTATTTGCCAGTGGCGTAACGGAGAATATTAGGGCCCTTCCCTGAAAGTTAGGTTTCGTCTTTAATATTTTATAAATTGGGTAAATCCGTATTTAGCGTTAGTTAAGCCTTGGGGCCCCTAGAATCCAAACCCATCTGAAAGTCAGGTTTTGCCTTCAATATTTGATAAATTGCGTAAATACGTATTTAGCGTAAGTCAGGCCTTGGACCCCTAGAGTCCTGCCCCCCCGTGATTTGGGGGTATACATTACGCCATTGAAATGTAGACGCTACAAGACGCTCTGTTCATTTGTTATAAACAGTCTTCCGACAATGCGCATTCAGTTGCTTTCTCAACGATCCAGCAGTCCACGCTTAATTGAAGACGAAACTTTCAATGACTGTGACATTACTATTAAAATTTGATAGATTATGAAGACGGACAAGAAACCAGATTCTCTGAGAGAGGATAAGATATGCAGGGATCCACTTTTCCAACAAATTTGGAGAAGCATTTTCTTAAAATATGTACCATTTAAGAAAGGAGAATAAAATTCCAAAAAGGGCTTCAATCATGCATGTCTTGTTATCGTGACATTAACAGGCAAATGACCACCCGACCTTCATCACAAAAACTTATCACTTACTTTATGTTGCCAAAAAATAAATCAATTGAAATAGTACCTTCAAGAGACGAAAGTGATTTTGAACTTTTCATTACAGAGCTTTGAATTACGATGATTAGGAATGAGAGAGAGAATAAGGTATATACATTTTGAAAACTTATCCGTGTATACAATGAGAAACTGTATGTGTTTTAAATGTTTCCATGTGTAATATTTAATAATTATTTTGTTATGAATGTATTCTTACATAAATTTCGAAAGTAATTGGCTTATTTTATAAATACTACTTTTCTTTGTGACTCCTATCCACCGCATAAAAAATTATGTAGTATTTCCACGAATTAGTTTGTTTTATGTAAAAATTTATGAAATTTTCGAATACGTTTTTGTGCATTTATTTTGTATGCCGTTCCTACCTGCAGCACAAAAACTGGTTCAATTGTATTATGAAAAAAATGTTGCTGATAAGAAAACACCAAAATGTGGTGATAAAATTTATTGGAAATATGAGTTAGGTGTCGGTTCTAGAATTTTCGGTGACTATTTCGCCGGGGCCTGCGAAACGAAAAAGTACCAAATATTTTAATGAGAACTTTTATCAAAGATATTATTCCAAATAAATTTGCAGATAAAAATATATGTAAATTTTCATCGTTCGGAAGCCTTTCACACATCTGTTACTCCACATATAAATTAAAAATAAAATCTAATAAAAATTTTTAAAAAAGGCTTTCCGTAAATTAATAATAATACCATAAATACGAGTAAAATATTGGTGATTGTAAGACTAGTCAATTTCTCAAAGAAGCTTCTTTAATCCAGCGTTTTTTAACATTAAGGAAATAAGGGAATTGTGCGCGAAGTGACGCCTTTAAATGGTTTTCTTGGCTACCGAAAGCTGGCCAAACCTGTTTCCCGTACACTGTACGTCCTTAATTTTTTTTTTCTTTTTATCTATATTGATTTGCACATATTTTTAATTCTTATAGAGAGATCATTAGTGCTATTGCACTTAAAGATGTAGTTTTTTCATGATACTGAAAAATTTCTCATCTGGGATTTTCTTTGTTTTAAAGCGAGAATTTTTCATAGCAGGCAGGAATTAAGATTCTTGAAAATATTCGATAAACAGGGATTGGCAAGGCAATGTGAAATTTCTCTCTTGAGTAGAGATGAAAAGGGAAATATAATCCAAAAAAGCAGATATTATCTCTACCTTTACTGCAATTTAAGTCTTAGTATGGCACCATGCTTCAATTTGAGTGTGCATATATTGTATATACAGAGAAAATCACTTAATTCGAAATCAGGAGATTGGAATATTTTTTCGTGTTAAGGTACCCCACTACGTTTGGAACCGTGATTTTGCAAAAGAGTATAAATGGAAAATATTTATGATATTTAGTCTCAGTTAGATTAGAAAACGTATATAAAATAGTTTTAAGAATATTATTACAATAAAAATTACTGAGGTACAATATTTTGACATAAAATGAACATAGAATGACCGATGTTCAAAATATTCTCCTTTTAAGAAATATGCTTCTATTATAATAATATTTTGCCTGTATATAGCTCAGACCTCTATACAGAGGCGGAACTAGAATTTTTGAAATGTAGAACTTAGAAGTGCATTTATCAATATTTTAAATTAACAGAGGGGAGAAGTTTTAAGAAAACACCGATAATTATTTCAATTGGTAGTAACTCTAAAAATAATATGAATGTTTCACATATTGTAGTTCAGTCTCCCTGGAGTAGTCATTTCTTTATATAAGAGCACAAAATATTATTATTATAGAAACATTTTTTTATAAAAGGAGAGCTTTTGAAAAACGGTTATTCTAAGTTAATTTTTTGCCAAAATATTGTATTTAAATAATTTTTTGTCATAATGTCCTTAAAGCGATTTTATACATGTATTATAATTTAAGTGACACTATATATCAGGAAAATTGTCCATTTATGTGCTTTTTTAAAATCACGGTTCCGAACGTAGTCGAATACCTTAAAGGTATTGCAAAGAAGAAGCATGTTATAGAAACATTAAGTTTATAAGACTACATTTTATTTACAAAGGTATGTATAAATACAAGTATTTATTAAAAATCGATGGAACAAAAACATTCACTGGAACTTTACAAACTTAACTTAAACTAAATAGAAAATTTTTAAGTTTTTCACAAAAAAAAAACATTTATTGAGTTTTTGGAAAACAATCTGAAATTTTTCTTTGCATTGTCTTTTTCAGGGTCAAATTTTCAACAAATTGTTCGATGCCATCCATTTTGTTATTGATTTCACCATTGGAATGTGCATCTAAATATCTACGCATTCTTTTCATCATGTTCCCCATTTTGAATGACACGGAAAAAGCAATTGCATTTTTCATTTCATTTTCTTCATCAGGATTTGTATCAATGATATTTTTTGAGCTTTGAACAAACTCCAATTTCTTTGTCTGCCATAATTGGGGCTGTGTACACATTAGCATTATCTACTGTAACAAATTCTCCCGATGATACATTGGGACTCCAATAATACAAAATCTTTTACAAATTTCGGTTGATGTTTTCAATATTTTGTTCAATCTCATAAGGGAAATCTTTTTCCTAAGCTGTTTTCGTTTTGTGTTAAGAGAAAAAAAATGATCGAAAATACACAGTAGTTTATCTCGGACCGTTGTATTATTTCGTGGTAACCAATAGTTTCTCTTAAGCGTTTTCGCGTTAAACTTATTTCACCGTATATATATACAAAATTCTTAACCGTTTAAAAAGCTACGAATATGAAATTGTTTACAAGTATGAGAGAAATTCTTGTAAAATATCTGAAACATTCTTCATAGCATGCACAGGATACTTATGAAAAGCAAACATTTAGGGGATTTTGTGTTCCACAATTATAAAATAAAAAATTGCGAAAAATTTAAAATTGAGTATTAAAATAAAATTCTTCCATTTTTGCATTCCGTTAAGCATTATATACTTAATTATGCGCAATAAAAAATATTCTTTTTTTAAAAAATAATTTGCGCTAAAGAATTAATTGTTTAAGTGTTTCTCAATTTGTAAATATTTGCGACCCAAAATTAAATCGTAATTTTCATCACCCCCTCCATACAATAACAATACATTGGGTTCAATAATAATAAACCTTGAAGCAAAGCTATAATACGACTTAAGCCTCTTAAGTTCCTCTAGCGTATATATACGTCTCGCTGAGGCATTTGCATTAATTTTCCTGGACGTATATATACGTCTCTCTGAAATATGATGTTTTCTGTACACTTCTGTGATAAAACTGTTCCGAAGGCTTTGGAATGCAATAAAATGTCCTATCGGATGTTTGCGAAAAATTTCAGAGCACTTATTTATTTCTTCACTCTCCCCCTCCCAATACACCACATATGCGCCCTTAAGTGGAAAACGGTGGCACTGGGAAGTGAATCCCGGAACTTTAAAGAATTAATTGTAAAACCTTCAAATTATCAAGATAAGTGCTGAATTTTGTGTATAATCGTATTCATAACAAGCCCATGGGGGTCATGGGTAATTTAAACATGTTCTTAACTTAGTATTGTTAAATTAATGATCAAATACATATATTGTGTATACTGATACACTTATAAGTGTATAATATCAGCGTAAATGTGTATTTTTATTTTTATTATGTCAAAATGTATTATCGTTTGTTTACTTTCAGTAAATTATTAATTTTTTAAAAATAATCTTTTGTGCTCGACTTTTAATATGCTCGCTCCCCCCTTGCAGTGTTATCACGCCCCCTTAGATTTACGCGACCAACAGTTTGAGAAACGCTGGTTTAAGGAGTTAATAGTAAATATAAAGTTTTTTCTGTCACATGAAGAAAGGCTATTGTAGATTTATTAACATGTGTTCTAAGGATTTTTATTATTTATCGATACGCTAAAGTCATTCATTGATAAACGGATTCTCCTTTAGTTTACTATCAAATTTAAACTTAAACAAAGCTAATATTCCGATCTATCACCAAAAAAAGCCTTTCTAATAACCAAGATTAAAATCATTAGTAACATTGTTGCATTTAAGGACTAAGGCCCTGTGAATTTTAACATGCAAATATAAACAGCTCACGGCAGCAACCTAACGCTAGCTCTTGAATCAGACTACATACCCATAACCACCCAATACCATCGTTAAGTAATCCGTATTAATCAGGCGTAGGATTGAGAGGATTGCTCCGATTCGTATTTAATGACCACTCGAAGTACTTAACGGTTGCTTCATTAGTTGTCAGAGACATATTGAGGACTCAAATTAGAAGGGGAATTATCCTTCTCCATGAATACTCTTAATTCGATTATTATACATGAATAGTTCTCAAAGTCCATGCATCATTTAATTGTTAGTTAAAGTTTCATGCTTATTGTAAATGTTTTGCTTTAGAATTACTTGAAATTTATAACTTAATTTTTCGAAGATGGGACAAGTTCGTTTCAGTTAAGCTCGAATAAAAAGCAGAGAAACGCGTTTTACTGTACTTCTTAAAATAAGCTTCTTCCCGTTTTGTTGGGTTAAATGATGTGTAATGATGCATGTGCTTTTTAAAAGCCATTTATAAGCACCTAACATATTTTATTTGTATCTTTCGACAAAATTTAAGGAATTTCTGGCACAAAATGGACGTAAGTTTTATTTTTTGCAAATCAGCTCAACTTTCGGAATTTTTAAAAACGTTTTTGCTTCTTCGAGCATTGATTCAGTGATTTATTTGGGCACGTATGTTGTGACGGGCTCACGAGTCTTTTCTTTAACATAACCACTGGGTTCTTTGACGGCCAAGATTAATGGCAACTCTTTTCCCAACCCCAAAAAGAAGCGAAATGCGAAAATGATGCAAAAAACGGTTTCAGTGGGCAAAATGGGAATTTGGAAAGTTATGTTTGGAGAATATACAAGCTTTTGACGCCCATCGAAAAATTACCTGGACACCCCCGCATTTTACAAGGTGCATACCATTGCACGCGCCCGAAAATTTTCGTACGTGATTGAATCTTAGTTTGGATTAAGGTGGGGCTGATTATTTTATATTGGACTTTAATATTATGAAGTGAAATAGGCGGATAATATAATTATTTAGATAAAGTTGTCTAAGGTTGAATCGGTTTAACTATTTTTGTTGATTGATCATTATATATTCTCATTTATATAAATTTATCTAAATTATTAGAGGTTTAAATTATATTCTTAATAAAGTCATATTAAGAATTTAAAATGTATGTTCATTTTGAGAATCCTACACCTCTAACTCAAGCTGACAATCAAAGATATGGTCACCAAAGAATGGCCATATCACATTGTTTATACTCAGATATGAAATGTTAATGTTTGTTATGTATGTTTATTCATTTTTAATTGTAATTAAAAGAAAATAAATGTGTAGTATATATATGTAGGGTGACCCAAAACTCAATGTCAAGCCCACACTGGGTGAAAATGGGATACATCAGTTCTGGGAAAAATAAAATAAATCCATATCATTTGGTTAAAGGATGAGTAGCACTTTTTTGAAAATACGGAAAATTGACAAAACCTCTATCTTTTCATTAGATATTGTGACCTAATGATTTCATAATTTCATAGTGATCTTTTGAACTAACGTGATCTAACATAGGCTTACTATTAATCACAATCACAAGTGAAGAAAAACATTCTGGTTTAATTAAAATCAACGTAGTTTCACTTGAGGCACGTTGGAGGAAATGTGTCTTACTTTGACTCTCCCTAAAAAATAATAAATACTGCATACTACCTGAGGTAAGTTCTTCAAAGGATAGCTCATTTAGTAAAGATTCTAAAATGTACAACACTTTTCTACTCATAACAATCACGATAAATATATATATTTTTTTCTTTTTTGCAAAATGCCTTCATTTTAAAAAACACTTCGGTTGAAACCTTCCATCTTATCAGTAGGTACTGCGCCCACAAATTTCGCAATTTTATTGGGATTTTTTTTACTAACGGGATCTTAGAAAGCCGTGTTGTTAATAATAGTCACAAATAGAGCAAAATAATTTGCTAGTTTTGTTAAAATCAACGTAACTTGACTCAATTTCAGAAAAAGATGCCACCTAAATTTGATTCTCCAAGAAAGGAAAAATATTACATATTACTTTAAACAAGTTGTTTCAAAATATGACCCGTTGGTTAATATTTCGAAATGATGCAACACTTTTGGCTTTTCTATTCATAGCTATCATATTTATTTTTTTAAAAAATAACATTTCAAAAAATTTAGTCTTAAGTGTGTAACTCAAATTAGGCAATAAATTTAAAAACAATACAGAAAAAGTTTTTTTTTATTTGTAAAACTTTAGCAAAATCAATGTTTGAAGTTTTTGCCCTTTAAATCCCTTAAACTTATCGTAAATGTAACCAAACGAAGTCAAAAACAAATATTGGTGCAGTAGAAGAAATAAATTTAGTAGTTATTCACGACTCATCAAGCGATCATTTTTTTAAAAAAATGCAGAGACTACATTTCTGTAGAGACAGATGTGAAGGACATTAATGATAATAATGTCACTGAGACTATGGAAGCCAGCAAATGTATGCTTCAGTATTATAAACAATGCTGTCTGAGAACAGCTTAAAAATTTACATAAAGAAAATAATTGAAATTAGATTTTCTACCGACCAGTTTGAAGGTTAACTGATCATCCTCCTTTCTGCTTACCTCGATGAACGAAACCATATGAAATATTATAGATAAAAATATTGTAAATTCATTATATAACTAACTTACTAAAGATTGCATAGAAAAAGAAGAATTGCAAATTGCTTAGAACATAATGAATCAAAGAACAATAAGCCAAATATATATTCAAAGTAAGAAGACCGAATATATATATGTATATATATATATATATATATATATATCCTTCCTTCCTCAGTAGCTTAACAGTCCAGGGTGGACCTTGGTCTTTTAAAAAAGCATTTTCCAGGCCAGTCTTCTTCCTGACAGTGTTCTCCAACTCCTAGTTCTCAAAACTTGCTTTCTGGGCCATAAATCCATCTAACAAGGGGAGGGCACGACTAAGGAAATTCATTTCGGGTCGAGACTTGGTGTAATAGTAGTACTCCCTTAGGGTGTTCAATCCTTAATGTAATTCCGTCGAATGGCCAGTCAATTCGGAGAAAAAAGCCTTCGAAATTCATGCTTAGCTTTTATACAATTAAGTTTCAATTTTCTCCACCGGCCCAGTGGCTCAGTTGGTAAGTTGGCTCAGTTCGGTGCGGGTGGATCTCAGTTCGAATCACGCGAAAAGCTATTTTCTTTCAATTCCTTTAATTATTTCTTAAAATTAAATAAATTTATATATGAAAGGTTTTCTAAATATTAAATGATATTCTACGCAATTATTTTGCATTTTATAAAGTAAAAAAGTTACTGTAATTATATAAATATGTATATAATGTTTAATAAATATATTTTTATATAAATAAATAATATTTATAATAAAACATATAAAAAGTATTAAATGATATTTTAAATAAAAATTATTTACAAATAGTTTTATAATGTGAAATACAATATACTATAAATGAAGTATTATATATATAATATAAAATAATTTATAAAAATATTATTATTATTATTATTATTATTAAATTAATTATTTTATAATTGTATGAAATATTTAATAAGTCCTTTTTAAATAAATTTATTTAAACAATTTTAATAAATGTTTTTAAATAATTTTAATAATTTTAATTAATAATAATGAATTATTTTAATTAATATTAATTAAATATTTTAATTAATATTAATTTTGAACAATTTTAATGGATAATTAATGTTAATAAATGTATTTACAGAATTTTAATTAATACCAATTAATTAGTAATTAATATTAATTTTAAGTAATTTTAATGAATAATTAATTTTAATTAAAATATTTTTAAATAATTTTATTAATGATTAATTATTCATAATTTTAAATAATAAATTTATTTATTTTTTACTTAATAAAACACAAAATAATTACATAAATATAATGCAATATTTAATAAACCTTTCATAAATACATTTATTTAATTCTAAAAAAATAACTAAAGGAATTGAAAGAAAAAGACTTTTCGGGTGATTCGAACTCGGATCCACCCGCACCGAAACAAAACGATTTACCAATTGAGCCACTGGGTCGGTGGAGAAAATTGAAAAATTGATAAAAGCTAAGCATGAATTTCAGAGGCTTTTTTCCCCGAATGACTCCATTCGAGGAATTACATTAGAATGAATATCTAAAGAGTACTACTATTCAAGTCTCGACGAATGATTCCCTTTAGACGATCCCCTCCTTGTAAGATTTGGCCTGCCCTTTCTACGTCGGCTAGTTGGTTGGGCATTGGAGACTTTTTTTAGTGGTGCTGTCTTCGTTCATTCTGACAACGTAACCTGCTCATTTAATTTGTTGTATTTTAATAAAGTTAACAATGTCAGATTCTTTATATATGTGATTGATATATATATACTCTCTCTGTGTAATTCTGAAATTTTTAAGATACGTACAGACGTGAAGTTGCAAAAAATAGTTTAATTGGAAAATACAAAGTATTTTAACACAGTAGACGATTTTTTTACTGATTTACTGCAAGTTGTCTAGCATAGAATAAATTTTAGACAGAAGAGAAAATGAAACGGACGCGAAAACATTATCGTGCTATGAGTTTGTATGATTTTAAAGCTGGATTAAATGAAAACTAATGCATTCAATGACTGCAATTAGCATTTGGTCATGAATCTCCATGTCGTGTTACTGTACTCAGATGGTTTAAAGAAATTTTAGAGGTCACAATTCTCTTCAGGATGACGACACACAGGAAGGCTGCGGTTGACAGTAATCCCGAATAATGTGTCTGCCATACGAAAAATGTTAATGAATGATAATGGCCGTACCCACCAAGTGATACAGCATAAAAATATAAGGTCATAAATTGTTTATGCCTATACAAGGCAATTTTTTTCTAGTAATATTATATTAAAAATTTGGGGGGATTTTGATTGATTTATAAAATGAAATTCATTCAGCTTAAGGGGACATAGTACGATTCAATTGACCGAAATCGGTCAAAAATCAAATCTCGTTTTTTTAGCTTAAATTACTCTTCATATACTTTTCTATAACCTCACAAAATTTGGAAGCTGTAAAGTTAAAAAGCGCAGAATTATGACAAATTTTACGTTTGCTTTTATTCACATTCCAATTGCAAATCAAAACTTAAAACTGACTTATATCGTAAAGATAAAATAGTTAGTTTTTCTTCATTTAAAATGCTGAGGCTTTTTTTCTATTGTGCCTAATACTTGGAAATTTTTTTCGCTTATTGCTAATAGTACATGGAACAACGGTTGGTATGCCTTTTTCTATCAAAAAGCAATACTTATTTTTTTTTTAAAAAAATTGAATTTAGAATTTACTCATTTTTTAAGGAATTTTCAATAAGTATTCTTAAGAAGAAGTATTGTACAAATACTAATCATGTTATCGCAAAACCCATACCAGCTTTTGTTATACATAGTTTGACGTACTTGTAAATCAAATTTCATGCGTGTACGTAAACCTTTGCAGGAAGAGTAGCATTTTGAAGTCATTTCACAAATTTCAAGTTTTTTTCTTAAAAAATTATATGGCTAGCATTTTATGAAATTTTGAGCACAAAATCTGTTTTACATAGTATACGCACATAAGAGGCAACGAAAAAAATTAAAAATTCTTAAATTAAAAATTTTTGCTTAAATCGTACCATATGTCCTCCTTAATACTTAAAATTAATGTGATTTTAAGAACATCTTTTAGTGGGATATAGGTTTTCTACCACCCACTGGGAGCAATTAAAAGATAAGACATCTTATGTTTTGCATTTCTTTTTATATCGCATTACCTGATATGTTTAGAAGAATATATTAAAAATACTAAATATATTGAAATATTATAAATTAGATATATATATTGTGTTAAAAATTTAAGATATTATACATATTGCTTTCCATAAAATTTCAGAAACAAAATCAGCACCTTGCATGCTATACAAACGTATTTTGTTCTCATGTGCTTTAGTAGATCACAGACGATAAAGTGTATATATTTTTTTTTCTTTAAAAACTTGGCATACAGTCACAAACTTTAGTCAATCGTACGTCACCAGGAACAATTTTCTTGCAGCACAGAAAATTTACATGCCATAATTTGCACTTGCGACTTCAAATATATATATATATATATATATCAATTGGGTTGACAGAAGTTTTAGGACCATAAATCTTTAGTGAGAAAATATAGCTTCCACGGATATTTAAAATTTTAGTTGATGTTAAATATGCGAGGGAAAGTCAAAAAGTAAAGGGACTTTCGCAATTTCTCTTTCCAAGGTTTGGCGACAGTGCTAGTAGTCTCCGTTGAATGAAGGGTATTTGTCAACATTTCTTTTCAACGCGTCACTTGTACTTCCTCTTAGTTGTAGGGGTGTAGCAGACCGTTCAACATGGCAGATCCATTTTCGATCTACACCAAGGAGGAAAGGAGGACAGTGATTTCATTTTTGTTTGTGGAACTTGTAGAATCTGAGAAAATTATTCGTCGCAGGCAAGCGCAGTATAATGACAGCTGCTTATTAGGAAGCAAGATCTACGAGTGGATAGAGCGCTTCAAACATTCAAACTGGGAGGAACTTCTTAATGTGATGCCGAAAGATTGGGCAGTCTATGGAGGTCAACTATTGAGGATTGTCGTCGTTGAAGATACATTGATGGAAGGGATGGCTTGTATCCCCCACACAGGTATCACACCTTCTGAAAAACAAAAAAATGAATCAATGTCCTTATTTCCTTCTTGGTACAAATCAACAATGGAGCTGCTATGTTGAACACTCAAACGACTACGAACCAGTGACTAAGACCAGTGACACGTTGTAAAGAAGTGTTGCCGACTACCCCTCGTTGAGTGCTGGATGCTGCTGGATTTCCCTGGCACTTATCACGAACTTTCAAGTGTTAAAATCATTATCAGAAAGGAACCACAAATTCAAAGCGTTTAAAAAACTGAAACACTTATTATTTTCTAAAGAAATATATGATATTTATACATCATTAGTCCTTAATATATTTTTCGGCTGTATTAAACTGCTGTGTTTTATATACTACTGGAATTGATACTTGAGATTAAAAAAAAATTAATAGGAATTTATTTTTTTAGTGAAAACCTTTTCCGTCTCTTTCTGTCGCTTATATAAATATAAATTGTGTTGTACAAAGAAACTCCTTTGAAATCTATTTCTTAAATATGCAGATCGAAAAAAATACACTGAATAATCATATTACATAATAAAAGTGCTTATTTTGAAAAACTATGCGTCTTTAAACTAAAATAAGAAATTCTTTTTTTCCTAAAAGAAAAATATCCAGAAACCAGTTTAAATCATTACACAAAACTCATTTTATTCTTTCCTATAATACCCATGGGAATTCATAAATTTATTTAATCCTGTTTGTTCACTTTTGTGTCTAACAGGATTTGATTTTTTTCCTTGAAATATATATCAAAGTATATCAACTTTTTCTATTTGCTTCTTTTTCTTTTTTCTGCTTTATGTAGTTTATAGCATTAAATACCGAACCTATGAATTATCAGAATTTTTTTTCGAATTGATGTAGAAGAAGAATTTGGTAATATTTAATTGCTTAAAATTGAACAGATCTTCTTTTTGGGGAGAAAAAAAAAATGTTGTAAATGACAATAGAGGCATTCTTTCCAGAATAGTTCTCTTTATAAAAAAAAATTAAGGTATTGGAGAAGCAAACTTATTTAAGAATTGAATTTGAAATGACTTTGATTTTCTTCGGAAGAAAAACGCATTCCGATTTTCTTCGTGATTTGGGATCTAATGCAGAATATTGTTTATCTTATTTCATGATAGTTAGATGGATTTGATAGAACGGTGTAGAATTATCATTTGATTTATAAATTGAGAGGATTTTGTTAATATTACCTGAACCGTTATTTCAGATTTCAAACTCAATGAAATACTTTATTTTACTTAATACTAATATCTACTATATTTTCAAGTGAAGAAATTCACAAAAAGAAACAAATTCAAATGAGAATAGTACACCAAGAACTATTGAAAAAAAATCCATTTCAGAACATGAAAGAGATGCAAATAACAACAGTCTTCAGGAATCATTAGATATTAAACTCATCTCAGCAAATGATACTTAAACAAAGGGCTTGAAATCAATACATGAAAAAATTACTTATCTTGAAAGAAAAACAAGAGTTATGCTTATACTCAGTCATGTATTAAATGAATCACACTAAGTAATAAAATAAATTAAGTAATAAATTTCCACAATCATATCATACGTTAATAAATAGTACAATGAAAGGTATTGATACATGAAATAAATTTTTTAACACACAAAAAATAGTTACATTGTTTGTACCTGCCTTCCCAGTTTCTACTTTTTACACTGTTTAACAAAACACTTTTCAATTAGACGCATATCGCATGATATTTTGCTGCAATTTGCGGCCGCAGTAGTCTTGTGGTCAAGGTCATGAACTCATGGCTGGCATGATATGAGTTTGAATTTAGTGTCTTTCAAAATCTTGTGTAGAAGGGACACATGAGCACTAAATCTGTCCGGGATCAATGTCCTTATATTGAAGTGGCAAAGGAGTTCGGAGAGCAGATACTAGTCTTGGTATCGTCCCTTCACTTGGCCCTGGTTCAAAAGTAAGAGGTGCAACACCTATAGTCCAGTGCCTTAAACTTTCAATATTTGGGACCCACTATTCAATCATAATTTCCGTCGCGCCCCCCATCCCCTCCATACAATAACAATGTATTGAATTTCATAATACTATACTTTGCCGCTAAAGCTGCCACTGGCGAATATATACGTCTTGCTCAGTCAAAGCATTAATTTTCCCAAACGTATATATACGTCTTTCCGAAGTATGATCTTTTTTGTGCATTGCTTTCCATGAAATTTTTCCAAAAGCTTTGGAATGGAACAAAAGGACCTTGACCTTGCAAAGGATTTACTTACTTTGGAGGATTTACTCATTTATTCCTTTTCTACCTCTTCCCCCCAATATATGGCTTACGTGGAAGGTTGCATTGGGGAGCGAAAAGCGTACAATTTTATCTGCAATTAAAGGATTATAACTATAAACTGTACAAATTATCAAGATAAGTTTTAACTTTTGTACACATATAATTTTATGCGTGACAAGCTCATGGAGTCACTGGTAATTATTCTTATACTGATAACTTGTTCTTAACTTAGTATTGTTAAATTAATTATAAAATACATTGTACAGTACTGATATATTTATAAATGTATTATATCAGTGTAAATGTGTGTGTTGTGTATTTTCTTTTTGTTCTGTCAGAATGTATTTTCTTTGTTTACTTTCAATGAATTAATAAATTTTTTAAAGTAATCTTTTGTTTTCGACTTTTCAATATGCCCTCTCCACCCTTGTTGAGTTATCACGCCCCTCTATGAGGGGGTCATAGTTTGAGAAACTCTGCTATAGCCATAATATTGCTTTGTAATGTGACATTAATAAACACTTACTCACGCAGTAATTATGCAACTCTTCGAATGCATAAGATGTTTGGAAACTTTTATGAATAAATTCCATTTAGTCTTTGAATATTGAGAATATTTAAAAATTGTGTTGCATTTCTTTAAAATATTCATAAAATTTTTAAATGTTTACATACCTTATTATCTTTCTTTCAGGTGAGTTATTCATTTCTGATTGTTCAAATGATACCCTCGAATTTCAAGTCATCTTTTTTAAGTATGAAATTTGGCAGTCTCCAAAATCAGGTATATAACGTGCTAAGAAGCATTATTTATTTTATAGTGCTGGTAAAGGGTTTTCTAAATATGCGAAAACAAAAAGTAAATATTTCATCCAAATATGTATCCGACTAACCTAAAATCATGATTTTTTTTCAAAAATTGACAAATTTTTCTTATGATTTTATTTTATAGGTCATCTTATTATCTTATTAAAAATACCAAGTGTTTTATTTTCCATTCTCTAGAACAAAAACTACAAGTGTTTTAGTAAAAGCAGATGCCATAACTTTACACAAGATGTCAAACTTTTAAATGCGTTTTAATCGAAATGTGTTTTTTTGGAAAAGCTCAAACGGGGACGGCAATTGCTCAAAAAGTTTTGAAAATAATTTAATGAAATTTTTTGTGTATGTTTTTAACAATGGACGTGTTTCGACCTTCAGATTTATCTCTCAATCACTGTTTTATTGCAAAAATTACTGTCCTTTACGTGAATGTAATCACTGTTTTTTTAGCACTTTCATTTAATCCCTCAGATAAAGTGCTCTAGTGTTTGTAAAAATTAAAATATATCTTATCCTGAAGGACATTTTAAACATAAATAACAAAATAACACATCAATATTGAAAAATTGAGAATTTGTTCTTAAACATTTTGTACAGAGTGGGCACCGTTTATGTAATTTTTTGTACATTTTCACCAATTTTTTCCCATTTTAATAATAATTTTTTTTCGGTTTTCAATTTTAGAATTGTTTTCTTAAAATATACTAAATAAATCTAAAAATCAAAAGAAAAAAAAAATCCCCATATCTCCATTTTTTCAAAAAAAACTGTCGCAAGTAGTCGGATACCTTAAATATGTAAAACATATTTGTACAAATTGAATGTTAGTTACTAATCAGATGTATTTAAAATGTCATTTTTTTTAATTGTTTAATATTTTTAAAGTATTCGTGATTATAGAAAATTGCGCATATCTAACTTGAAAAGGAAATAAATTAAAATTTCCTTTAGTTCAGTTTTATAATGAAAATTTGTTTTTCTTATTTTTATAACTCTAAAAGTATAACGTATAAATAAATGGGATTGCATCTTAAGCTTACTAATAACTTTTATATTAAGGTTCGAAAGATAAAATATGTAATATAAAGATAGAAAGATGCAAACTTTGATTTTGCATAGAGTAAATATTTTGTATTGCGTTGATAATGTTTGAAAAGTCAAAACTGAAACTTTTGGTTATACTTAAAATAAACGCAGAATTCATGTATAGTTATGTAAAGGTATAATAATTGTTTAACGGAACTTGCACTGAAGTAACAAGAATCATATGATATCAGTATACGAATATACAGATTGCAGTACTATTACGTACAAAATTTTAAAATGCGCAAGTAACCAGGGATCTTATTTGCATTTAAGTGATTCAATGGAGAAGTTTTCTGACATGATTATGGACACACAGTGGGGAATAGCAGACTTTAAATGCGAAAAGGTATTTGGAACAAAACACATGAGATATTTTACTTTAGAGATCGTTAAAAAATCCGACATTTCGAGATCCATTGTATTGGGAGTGTAGCGAGAATACCTAATTTCAAGAATAACCTCTCACCCTGGACAACACAATGGACGACCACGTACACTTAATGACCAAAACCAGTGATGTGTGCGAAAAACTGTTGGTGTTAGGAGACAAGTAAAATATCCGCAAATATCAATATAGGACGTACAACGTCATGTCTGTTAGGAGAGTATTGCAAAAAGTGGTTTGCATGGGTTATGATAGATGAAGTTCGACTTAGGCGTCTTTACTCACTGCACGAAATCGTCTGCATCGTCTTCCCAGGGCTTGTGAACAGATCGAACGGACCCTAGACGACTAGCAAACCATGGCTTGATCAGATGAGTCACGATTCCATTTAGTAAACACTGATGGTAAGTTCGAATGCGGGACCATGAAATCATAAATACAAGTCTCCAACAAGGCACTGTGCATATTGGTGGGGGCTTCATGATGGTGTGTTTAGTTTTTGCATGGAATTGAATGTGTTCTCTCGTCCAATCAAATCTATTTTTTATTGGAAACGGTTATTCTTAGCAACTTGGAAACTATTTACTGCCATTCATGGACTATATGCCTTTAAATAGGATGGGATTTTTAGGAATGATAATGCACCTGACACCAAGACATAATTGTTCATTATTGGTTTGAAAAACATTCTGGAGAATTTCAGCGAATGATTTGGCCTACTATATCACCTGATATGAATAACATCGAACATTTGTGGGATAAAATCAAGAGGTTGTTTTGTGCGCAAAAATCCTGCATGTGCAACACTTTCGCAATTTTGACAGCTATAGAAGCAAAATGGCACATTATTTCTGCAAGGAACGCTCAGCGATTTTTGAGTCCATGATTCACTAGATAGTTACAATTCGCCGGATAAACAGAAGTCCAACGTAATATTACTGGGTATCCAATGACTTTTGACACCTCAGTGCATATTTTTGAAAAATACATAGTAATAAGATAAAATAATGTGTATGAAATAAAAAAAATAATTGCTTATTCCCATATCTATAATTTTATCACTAAACAACAGGTATTCTAATTTGCAATAAATAGTCAATGTATTAATTAAAATAAATGTCGAATAGTTGAAACAATGCTTAACTCAACTTTTATAGAAAAATTTCACAATTAAGAGGACAAATAATTTCATAACAAATATCCCGGCAGTAACAAGTATTCAAACTGTATTAATATTTCATCATCACAAAATAATTTTAGAGCTTTACAGATTCATAGATCTACTAAAAGAAAGCTTTAAATCATGTATAGTAAAATTTTTCACTTTTGCTCATTGAAATAAATTTTTTTTAAATCATTGTATATTTTTTATTTAGCTTTAAGTTATATTTAAAACAATTCAATAAATGATTTTAATGATAAATATAAAGCGATTAAAAAGTTGTTTTCAAAAAATTTAATTATTGTTCGTTCAGTTAAAACACAGAAAAATATTATCATATCTGTTTAATGTAAAAATTATCAACATATATTAACAATATTATAAAAAATCTTGAGATATCAAAAGTAAAACAAACATAAAAAAAATTGAAGGTTTTTTATAAGAATATAACTCGATACCAAATTATATAAGTCTTTCATATAAATCGTTTGGAAAAAAACACTAATATAAGCATAAATGCAATATTATAGGTATTTTAAATATTTATTGATCTATTAATGTGATTCCCCAGTATTATAAAAAAATAATAATTTGAGAAAATTCCGTAATTAATTAAGATAATAAGCATTTTCGTAACAGAATATCCTCTTTGGAATTATTTACTTAACACTATAATGTAAGTAAATAAACTATAATGAAACATCTTAAGTTATCAGTAAAATAAAATTAAAAAAGATAACATATAAACATTATCCTACAATTTCTTCACATTAAAGAAGTTTTCAGAAAAATGAGAACTTTTCAACAAAGAAAACAATACATTCAATTCTCATTTTGCATACACCGCTTAATTTAAATGTGCTGAAAATATTGAAGTCGTCATTCGTAGAGGTTTCTGAATCTTGATTAGAACAAGAATCTTTTTGATCATTTAATCCAAAAAATGTAAAATAATTTTTTCAGAGCTTCTCCGTTATAAATAAGGACTATAAAATTCAACATTATTAAAGTATGTTCTTTTACACTTAGATAACCTTACAGATATCTTCTAGAGGTGCTGGAATAATTTTTAAATTCCCATCTTTTTGCTACTTTCCTCAGAGTTTAGTTTTTCATCAGCGTTTCTCATACGTTGTTGGTTATTTAAACCTTAAGGGTATTTCTTTTTCTCTGTGCAATCAGAAATTCTCTTGTTTTCTCGACAGCGGGTATTGAAATATTAAATTTTACACTCCTTTCATAATTAGACTGATACGATGAAGTTTTATTGGATATGAAAGGAATGCCACGATGAATTCCAGAGTTGATTGAATTATCGTAAGCAGTTCATGTATTTTCATGTAAACAAAAGAATTTAATCAGATAACAGCTTCCATCCAAACTACGAAATAAATTAAATTACTTTAAAATATATTATCTAATAGTGAAATAACACACTCCCAGAATTTATATGTTTAGATCTTTATGATTTTTATTGGGTTTCTGTTATATTTCTCATTTTTATGCAGAAAGCATAAATCAATTTGCATTTATTGGTATCTAATACTAAAGAATTACAGTATTTGCGAGTTCAAAAAAGGTATTTTGATATAAAAGGTATTGAAATTATTTACACACGAATTCTTAGTATATACTTTCTTGCAAAGAACACAAATATTTAAGAATTATATGTATAAATAAATCAAGTTAACATATATTATTGTTATATGGTTGAGAAAGTATGATGTAGGTTTGTGCAACATATATCTTCGAACGAAAAATATAATGTTTGATTTTTGTTCCATAACTAAATATTTTGTTTTTATTTTTGTTAGAGATTCTACATGATCTTTGAAGTGTATACAGTGAAAAAACAGTGTAACACGAAACTGAGGAGGCTGAAATATTTTTTCACGTTAAAATAATTTTGTGTTAAAGAAAATTACAAAAACTAAAAAAAAACATAAATTCAACAAAATTAAGTTTTAGAGTATATTTTATTTACATATATATGTCTATATGCATGTATTTAATAAAAATCGTGCAAAAGTTTATGTAATTTGCTCTCTTTATTTAAATTATTGTTGACAAAAAGTAGAGTTAGCAATACGAAAGCCTTTAAAGATTACAATTTTCATCTTCTGTTTTTGATCAACTATCCTAAAAAGTTCCATCTTCATTTTAAGTGAAATAGCGGTTTTATTTCCCCATGACCTCTTTGTTACTGTGCTCGCAAAAAATTATTCTTCCATAGAAAAAAAAATTCGAACCAAACTCATTGATATTTACTCTCGCAGCAATGTAACTCGTAAATGAATTTCAAAGCGAACTGATGAGAGTTGAGATGTTTTTGTGTGACTTTTGTGGGATTGGAGGGTCAAATTAGCTTATGTAAACAAAACTGGCTCGAGCCATAAGATATTTTGAGGGTATTTCAAATCCAAATTAGCCTCATTTCTACGAAACATTGGGAAACTACCAATCTTTCATTTCACACTCTTCTTAAATTCAGTCAGCGAGGCTGATGTGTAGCTTAGTGGTCGAAGTATCAGATCATGGCAGGCATGTCATGAGTTCGAGCCCAGTATCACTAAAGGACCTCAAAAGTCCTCCCGTTTGTATGATGTGTTAGTTAGGAGAGGGGTAAGCCAGCTTCGTTCTCGTCACTTAAGCATGATTCAAAATTACGAGGTCCATCACCAAAAGCCCTCGTGTGTAGCTGAACAGTGCGACGTTAATATTCCCTCAGTCGCGAGGCTTGTTCATTCACAGAAGGGATATCTTTTCGTGTTCAGAGGAAAAAAAATAATGAAAATCCATAGTAGTTGTCAATATAGTAGGGACCGTTGTATATTCTTTCATGTTGATCGATATTTCGTCCCGAGTGTTCTCCCGTTAAGCGTATTCCACAGTATTTAGATTTCGCGTTTTATATTTATGTTTCTTTAGAATAATTATACTAGAAAACACAAAGTACGATAGAATCATTTTCATTTAATGAATAGTTATGAATCACACACACACAACTGCATGCAATCTGTTTAATTATTATTTTTTTTATAAAAATTATTAATTAGCAAGAGTTTTGATAACATTTTCATTGAAACATAACAAATATTTATTAATTAAATAAATTGAAACTTAATTTCTTTTAATGAAATTTAAAACATATAATTCGCTGAGTAAAACCATCACTCAATAGCAGATACTTTTAAATTTTAGAGCTAGTGATGTCGAAGTTTCGTTACGCCTAATTATTTCTAAATGGAGAGGAAAAAAGTTCGATGGATTGTGAAACATAATGGATGAGATTAAATTACAGCGTTATTTTAGCTCACATTAGGCAAAAAATTACTAATTTCAATTACGTAAAGGTAAACAGTACACATATATAACCTATTAACACTAGAAAGACTGAAACTTAATATATACCTATAATGCCCAAAAGAAAGTCAAAATGACTGCTTTGTGAAAGAATGACTAATGTGTAAAGAAATTTGTTTAAAATTAATTTTTAGTATTAATTTGTGTTATTTACAGTCTATAACAAGTTATTAGTAAATATTAACCTTTAAAAATTTTCTTCACATGAAAAAAAAAATATATTCTAAAACATTCTAAGAAATTGGGTCATTATATACATAATTATTTCTCTAATTGAAATTAAAAGCAGCCAAAAGGATTTCCTTGGGCTATCTAGTGTTAAGAATCAATTTTAGAATTAACTTATTTGAATGAAAAAGTAACTTAACCATATGCATTATACAATTCAAAACATACATTTTACATACAAAACAAAATAAAAAAGTTGGCGGAGAAAATTCTTAGTGGTTGTAGACTATTTGTACAAAATTAATAAAGTATGATTAAATCTTACAATTTCTATTTTTGTACGTCAGTAACTGTTAATTTTTTTAAAAAAGCAACGTAGGTAATTGAGCACAGCATTTTAATAGTTGACTTACGTTCGGGATTCGAGTTGAAATAAATTTTGTCGTAGCGAATTTCTAAATCTCATTATACAGAAACTACAATACAAAATAACAAGAAAAACAATTCATACATGCATACACACATGTATATATGTGCGTTTGTGCGTGTGTGAGCACTCAGGCGTGTGTAATGGAAGCTGAGTGGGATGTTTTATGTATTTAATTATTATTCCATTGGCAAGGGAATGGTTGTAACTATTATTTGAGTGATGAGGAATCGTTTAATATAAGGAAATATATCTTATTAAGTTATATTCAAAATTTATTGACGTTTACATGAGCATATCTATATAAATAAAGATGAATGTTTGTATCTGTAGGTCTCTTATGCTTCCTTAAACTGTTAATCCGATTGCTATGAAACTTTGAGAATGGTTGGACACATTTGATTTTCTGAGTTAATAAAGGTGACCCTAAGAGGCATTACGGGGATTAAGGGTTATTAAAGATAAATATTACCGTTTTTAAAATATTAGAGATCCACAGATTTGAAATTTAATAGACCAATCATTTTTATGGAATAGAGTTCCTCTAAGAACGGGTTTTGCGAATATCAACCCCCAAGAGGGGGTGCGAGGGCTTAATTGACATCGCTGATAAATATTCCCGTTTTTGAACTATTAGACCTATAGACTTGAAATTTGCTAACTGTTTCTTTCAGGGT
>BMAV01008966.1:19840-49031 GCA_019973955.1 Trichonephila inaurata madagascariensis
ACACACACACACACACACATGATTACTAATTATAAGAACCAAATTTATAAATAAAGTTTTTAACAGAAGATAGAAGTAAGATGGAAATATCTCAAGTCACACATAATGCAAAAAAAAGGGTATTCCAAACTCTAATAGAAATTTTGGCTCATTTCGTATTAAAAAAAATAATCAATGAACATTATGGTTATTTTTCTCTGTAATTTTACAGAAAAAATTTAAAAAAAGGTTACAATTACTGCTAAACATTGTTTGATAATAAAATGTTAATATTTGTTTAATAACGTATAAAAATCTCTTTGATTTACAATTTTTGTTAGTTGTAATTTTCAAATACTACAAGGTGACCAAAAAGTAGTGTCCAAACTCAGCAGAGCCAGATTTCTTGCTGGAAGTAATTAAAAAATTTATATAAAAAATACCCAAAGAGATGAATCTGTATGATCCTTAGTTTACGAGAAAAATACGAAAAACAAAGTATGGCGTCACAATCGGTGCGAGACAAATACGCCGTATTAGGCATAATCAGCAGTATTATGTATTTAAAAAGACGGATGGAAGCAGCATGTAGACGAGCAACAAGTCCGTTTGTATGGTCACTACGTCTCGATATAAATTTCCTTCGAAATTGTCCCAAGGTAAAAAATCCAACGGTGTGACATATGGCGATCATAGTGGCCCTAGTCTCAGAAACCTACGTCCAATCCAGCGGCTGGAGTATGCCAAATTCACCCAATCACGTACAGGAGCTCAGAAATACGTAACTATAGATTGTACAACTACAGTTTTTTTGGCATTTTTTATGTGCTTCCAATGAGGAATCTGGCTGTGCAGTGTTTGGGTGCTATTTATGAGGCACTCCGTATTTTGTATGTAAATTTAAACAATATTCCAAGGTAAAATATGTAGGAAATGGGAGGTAGTAAAGATATTTGTGCTGATAAGCAAAATCTTGTAATAAGCTGCTGGAAAAAAGGAAAAACCAGTTTATGGTATTGACGAAATCTTTAAATTCAGTAAACATACTGTGTTTAATAAACCTGCACGTTGAAGTAAATGAGTATTTTGGAAAATAAGTCAAGTCGAGGAGGGGTTGTGTTGGTGTTGTTACTTAAGTCACCTTGTGATACCCCGTGGAGTGGGGATATCATATATTCATCCTCTACGCGACCATAGCTTGAGTGGAGAAAAGATTGACCACCAAACTCTTCCATAATAAAATTAGTTTATTATGATCTTAATTTATATTCAACGAAAACAACGCTAGTCTTGGAGGCTTATGATCAGGAGTGATGAGACTTAAACTGTCATTCTAACAAATAGCGAAATAAACCACCGAATATTTATTTATAGATTATTTCCTTACTTACTAGAATTCGCTTTAGTCTTAAAGCTTAATCTAAGTTATCTTACCGCTATGCCACGATGAACAGCTACAGTCCTTATATCGTCAATCTAATTCTTGATCCTACTTGATCCTGCAAATGGATAATCTTCCGGCTTCGAACTTCACGTAGAACTCTCCTACCACTCTCCTAGAACTTCTTGGAACCTCACTGGCACTATTAGACCTCCTCCTTGGAACTCACTATCATCACTCTGGGAACTCCACGCGAATACAAAGGCTCCAATATATACACTTCCTAATCTACATAATCACTTTTTCTTCTTGGGTTGATTGGAAAGAATTGCCATTCTGGCCCCAAAGTTTTCCCAAGAGGTTTATTAACAGAAGTCACGATAAGGCCCCGTCACAACCTGATCGATACTAACATCAAATCAAGGTTCATGAAATTCATCGCGGCTTTGGGCTAGATTTTTGCACCTGTCGTTAGCCTTAGCTTTGATCTATTAAGCTAAGTTTCTAAATCTATTTAGCAAACATTAAGAATGGTAAAATATGAAACCCATAATCGTTATCAACTGGAATCTACAGTCTTAAGACTAAATCTGAAAACTGAAAAAATAAGGAAGATTATATACAAACTGTAATACTTGAGAAATATTTTAAAAAGTAAATAAAATAATCTTGAAACAAAAATTACTCCTATGCTAATAAAGTAAATCAAGAAATTATGCTGAGATTTATAAAATTCTCTTAAAATATTTATAGGAAACTAATGAAAACCTTATTTGGATCGATTAAATAAGATACATCTAATATGTTTTTTTAATCTGAAGCCGATTGAGGTTTTAGAAAAAATCTTGGTCCCCAAATATACGGCATTGTGCGTAAAAAATCTTTAACCTACTTTAAATTACCATGATGCAATCCAAATGGCTTAAATTGAATGGGAAGCTATGATATTGGGAACTTTTAAATTTATTGATGAGTTAAGAGACAAATATATCGAAATCTATTAATGAAATTCAAAACTAAGTATAGGAAACTTAGGAAGTTCAAGACATTTTATAAACTATATCAAGATAACGGGTAGAGAATTAAAAAAATGATAACGTCTACAGCCTTAAAATATATGGATATCTAATCGTGCTGAAATTAATAAATAAGCATTAAATTAATAAAACATCAATAAAATTATAATCAGCAAAAAAGTATGTGTGTGTAGTTCAGGAACAAATAATTACGCACTATGTGATGCTTTATTTATTTATTTATTACTTTTTCAATTAACGTAACTGCGTATCCTATAATATTTAGGCATTATACCAAATAATTCTAATTACTTAAGAAAATAAATTGAATTTCTTAACAAAAATCACATTCTCAGAAATCTTTAACGCGACATAAGTCAATATACGCACATTTACCTTGGTTCTACTTTGCTTTTCAAACTCCTTTTTTTTTCTTTAAAAAAAAAACAGTTTTCACATTTATTGCCTCACGTTTACACACTAAGCAATAAAAACCAAGTTAGTACTGAAGATTAAACTTAAGTTAGTAGTTTTCAGAACTGTATAAAGGAAAAAAAAATCTCAAAGTTTTATTTCTAAAGAGCAAATTTAATGGAGAAAGGTTTATTTTACTTAGAAATTTTGAAGAGCGTTTCATTGAGGAGAGAGAATCTACCAAAGGAAAGCTTGATAATTCTTTTACACAATAGCAAAAAATGAAAAAAACAACTTAAATTTTAGAATAAAAACGCACATATATATCTTTAATAATCTAGAATATTTTGAGATTTAATATCCATAGTAAAATGCCTTTTGAACCATTACACACACATGCATTTACACTCATGTCCAAAATCAAGTAATCATGTAAAAGCTGATGAGCTACTTACTATGTGGCTACGAAATTCGGCACAGAGACACATTACAATATGAGAAATATAGCAACATAACAATATGGAAAAGATTTTAATTTTAAATCAATATGCAGGGCGTATCAAAAAGTTTTAAGAAGTCTCAGGGGTGTTAAATTTCTCTAGAGGGCTGAAAATATAAACAATTTTCAAACAGGGTATAATTCTTTTAAATTAAAATTAAATAATTCGAATCTTTTACACATTATTTATAAAGGAATGTGGCTTCAGAAAAGTATAAAGTGTTTAAAATATAATCATAATTTAAAAAATTATAAGCATATGAAAATAAGAAACTTTTCTATAAGAAATATTTATTAAGTTTACGTCACGCATGCTATTTTTTAAAATAGTAGCTTTAATTACTAGCTATAAGTTGATTTATAAAGTTAAATGTATCCTTATTACACTGTAGTAATATTATATTAGTAGAATAATAAATTATATTTTTTACAAAATAAAAAAATCACGTTTTCAAATTTTTTTTAAAAAAAATTTCAATGTTTTTCAAATAATTTGAAACACACAAAATATATATTATTCTTAAATTAAGTAGGGTTTAAAGAATATGATACGTTTCATAATTCTATAATGTTTTGTACATCGGAGGATACTATTTTAGAAAAAGTCGTGCTCAACGCAAGAATTACTTAATATTTATTACAGAATTTTCATATGCTAATAATTTTTAAAATTAGGATTTTATTTTAATAATTTTATACTTTTCCCTTATAAATAATGTGTAAATGATTCGAATTAGATAGAAAGATTTGGTTTGCATTATTTTGTTTTGGTAACCCAGATATTTATTCTCACTCAGTTTCAAAATAAGTGACAAGGCTCACCAAAAGGTGGCGTTTTCGACTAGGAAAAACCATAAAACAATATTTTTATAATATAAACCCCCTTTTCCTCAATAACATGAATCAATCTGAGGACTAAATCTGCAGATGCCTGTGTAGGCATTTCTATTAGAATGGCTTGGCACTCTTCAGAAATGTATGGTTAAAATTCAGCTATGGTTTGTAAAATGCTAAGATACATCTGATTTGTCCTGTACTTAGAAAGAAGAAGAAATCCCTGGGAGTTAAAAGTGGAGAATAGGGATGCCATTCCTTGCTACTTTCCGTATGCATTTGGTAGTCAAGACTAAGGACATGATCATAGAATTTGGGAGTGATTTTGGATAATTTATTGAACCACTACAACATTCACCACCATAATTGCTGCGATTGGCATTTCCAATTCGGTCATCGAAGACACTGACATTTTTCGAACGGTGTTTTCATTGCAATCTTTGCCGGCTCGTCCCTAACGTTGACTTTTCGTTGGAGACTGCGTCGTGTTACAAGGAAACTATCATCCAGGTTATGAAATTTTAAAGCAAGAAATATCCCTTGTCCTATCGGATAAACTTGGAACGAAGCACACATCAACATGCTGATGGAATTATAGAATACCAATCTGAAGGCTGTCTTCTGTAAAAGTACGAGAGCTCTAACTAAACGTGAAGCATATTTTCAGACTGAAAAATGACCCAATTTCCATGGAAATTTGCAATATTATAACTTGTACCTTTGTTAACAATATAGCGTTTTTAAAAATTTCAAAATATTTCGTGAATACTTTCTTTTTTATTTTAATACGTGAAGACAAAGACCATTTAACATTACGGTGTAGGATAAAAAATGCGAAACACATTTTATACCAGAATAAATGAATCAACTCAGTTAAAAATGGGAAATATGATAAAAAAATGCTGCTCTCTAAAGGATAGTGAAGCCAGAATATCATTAATTTTTCATTACTTTTATGTCTGAAAAAATGTTCTAAATTCAGGTCCTATTCTTTAACATTAACCGAAAACAGCCTTAAGGTACGGACATAAAACATTGTTTTATGAATTTTCGCTCTCAGAAGCGTCACCTGTTGACTGGCATAAATACCACTTTTTTCATTTAATTTCTATTAACTTAAAATTACAGTTAATATACTTTAACTTAAACAGTTAATATACTTTAACTTATGATAGAAATGAATAACATGGGTACGAAAGAGAGTAAAAGTGCAAAAAGCCTAATTCATAAAAAATTATTTGAATGACACAAGACAGTTTTATGTAAAAACTTAAAAGAAACAACTCTGTTTCATTTTTGAATAGTTTTAAAATTATCTTTCTAGAAAAAGAAAAGAAGAAAGAAATAAAGAATCTTCCTCTTTCATTATTCAGTTTAGAGGCTAATTAAATAATTAATTATGTAAAACATGCAAGAACAATTCAAGATTAAAATAGTGGTAACATGTATACAAGTCGTAATATGTGTTCTAATTCAATAACTGCATTGTAAAATAATTATCCTTACCAAAATCTAGAAAGTTGCTTTAAAAATACAGATTTTTATACGAATTTATAAAGATTTTAATTAAGTTTTTTTAAGTATAATCTTTATAGAGAAAAATACATTGCTTATTGCATTTAAAAAGCTATGTTTCTTTAATAATATATTTTTGTAATTGAAAGAATGATTTAAAAACAGAGTTTAAAAGCTTTTGTATGGTCCCTATCATATCAAATAAAATAAAATTTGAATTGTTTTATCATTCCATTTGAAAGATCAGTCAAATCTAATTTCGTCATCATAAAATTCCTTTTTTTTGTCATCAAGTGATAAAAGTCAAATTTATATAAATGTACTAAGTGACACCAATAATTTGTTTCGGGAAAACAGACATGTGTTTTCGAGAAGAATTTTGTTTTTAAAATATTCTGTAACAATTGAGACAGTTATTTCAACAATTATTTTTGAAAGGTAGAACACTAGTTTGAAAGATTTTAACAACAATGTACTATGACACTGCATTTTTAGATATTTCGTGTCTTTTTATTTCAACATGTCTTAAATTTTCAGATTCTTCATAAACTAAGCTTTCCAATAAGAGTAAGTGAGTTGCACAATGTATGTCTTAGTCCATAAGAGTTTACGATATTCTGTAAAAAATCTTTTATATTTATATCAAACATTTTTCACAATTAGCTTCACTAGCTTATTTAAAAGCTTTAAAATATGATACTACAAATGATGCACATTTTCGTTCTTTCATATTGTTGGCTAAATATTATTAGCTCAGTGATCATTAAAACGTTCTACTTTTAATATGACCAAAAACAAAGTATTGTACAACTATGTCAATAATTCTGAAAATGGTATATATAATAATATTCGTGTAATTTTTTGAGTAATGGGGCGAATACATTACTGGGAAAATAATATAAAAGACAATTATCATGTATAGATTAATAAAATTACTAATAGAGAAAAGGCAATTAAGCTCTTTCAGTACACCATTAATTTTTAATTATTATCTTTATAATTATCATATGGTGAGCCTTCGTTAATAAGTCATAAAATGTGTGATCATTATGTTGGTAGCAGTTTACTTCTGGGCTTGAAAAAATTGGCATTACATCGCATTTCGTCAGCAAATTATGTATTTCATACTTTGTGCTGAAGCATATACTAAGAAAGCAAGTAGTCAGTAAAAAAAAAGAGTCTAGAGGCAAGAATTCTTTTCCATTAGTTCATTTAATGACATATTCTTAGTCACAAAAAATTGTTCATACATGTAGCTACAATAACAGCTGGAAAAACAAAGACAGAATTGTTCACCCAATAATTTCTTTATTACAGTGTCACATGATCCTGATTTAATTACGCTGGATATTTTTTCCTCTTATTTTCAGACTGACATATGTCGATAGCTTATATCTGTAAATAAAATAGCCCTCGAACAGTTAAAGCAAAAGTTCAATCAAAAAGTTTTAGATTCATCGGTTAATTTAAAATTTGTCTTAGAATTTAGATGTTCGATGAGAAATTCTTTCAACTCTTTAAAGATAATGATTTAAAAAGACTCATTTACTGCTATTTGTATAATATTTGTATTTATGATAAATTTCTTCAAGATACATAAGTTTAGCAAATAGTATCTTCAAGTATTCTTAAGGATTAGAATATCTTGAGAGCGATTGATGATCTAAGGAGGTTTATGTTTGTTAAGGGAAATATCCCAAATATACATGAGGTTGCCGAATTCGACCGACAAATTCAGAAGGGTGATAATAGGCAGCATGGAGATTACAAATAGTCGTACAACATAGGGTTTTCAGATCACGTTTCGTCCTAGTAACTTTAAAAAAAAAGTTATGAAAGGTGTGATGTCGAATGGGATAAAAAGGGACAATATAAGGTAAGAAATACATTTATTAGACGTAAAGCCTGTTTACAATATGAACAATGCATCACAGCCTTACATCAAAAAATTCTGCAACAAATGGTTTACACAGGAATTGCTCGAAGTTGTTGCCGTGTAAGTTGTGACGGGGCTTTATCGGTTCTTCTATTAATAATCCTCTTGTGGTATCTTTGGAGCCAGAATGGCAATTCTTTCTAACCAACCCAAGAAGAGAACGCGGTTATGCAGATTAGGAATTGTGTATATTGGAACGTTAGTATATTCACGTAAAGTTCTAGGAGAAGAGTCTAAGAGAGTTCTAAGAGTTCGATGAGTCGGTCTAATAGTGTCAATGAAGTTGATTTTTAAGTGGGTCTGAGACCAGAAGATTATCCCTTAGCCGAATCAAGTTGGATCGAAGAATATATTGTCGATATACGAACTGTAGATGTTCACCGTGAACTAGAGGTAATATAATTTAGATTAAGCTTTAAAACTAGAGCGGATTCTAGTAACTTACGAAATCATCTATAAATATAAATTCGGTGGTTTATTGCGCTATTTGTTAGAACTACAGTTTGTGTCTAATTACTCCTGATAATAAGCCTCCTAGACTAGTGTTGTTTTGCAAAATATAAATTGAGATCATAATAAACTAATTTTAATTATGGAAGGTGTTAGTGGTCAATCTTTCATTCCCTCAAACATAGGTCACGTGGATGATGAAGAGATGATACCTCCAGCCCACGGGGTATCACAAGGTCATAGCACAGCCGACGCCAATGGACGAATGATTATAGGACACGTTCAAACCAATCCTGTGTGCTGACGATGCCAGCTCAAATGAAGACCACCCGTGACGTGAGATTATCCACTGTAGCCACTAGCGTCTCATGCAGAAGCGGTTTAAAGGTGGTTCAAGAAGAAGAACCTCAAATAATTGAGTTCTGAGGAGAGTGGAGGCCAGCCAACAATTCAGCCACATCAAATCCGCCTAACGGGATATGTAATAAGGAGTAGTTTTGCACCAAAATCGAAACATGCCCCAACGAGCATGAGCCACACAATCTGGGGAGCAGTGGCCTGTAATTCTTGCAACAACTCCGGGAGGACTAATGGGAAATTTGCATTCGTGCATGTTTTTCTTCCTTAATAATTTATTTATTTCATTTTCCACTAAATTAAAAAACATCCATTAAGTAATGTGAATGTAAATGATTTTCTTTCAGACACCTGGTTTCGATAAACATTGAAAGAATGTTCTTTGGTAATCCGCATTGCTTATCAATAGAAGAATGTAGGAATACATTTACTGGAACTTGGCCCTTTACCTGATTAAGAATTATTATGGTGGTCATGGTGTAAGACTGAGAATAAAAGAACTAAAAAAAAGGTTATTGAATAATTTTTCTGAACATCTTTTTAACGACTTTTTTTTCTCAGTTGTAACAAAAGACTTCATATGATTTGTTTCGATGTTGTTTTTTAAATAAAGAAATGAATAAATGTTTCTCTAATTCATATTTTTTGGCTAGAACCTGGGCAGAGTTAAATATGATTTTTGGAGAGATTGAATACTATTATTTACCTGGGAGATATGGTTAATGGAAAAGTTCAGACTCCGACTTTCGTCACTCTTCAAAAAATATCGTACAAAATCAATCTTTAAAACAATAAAAATACTTGAGCAAGAACATTGCTCCAAATTTTCAGTTCTTTCGAAAGATCCTAGGATAAATATCACAAAACAAATTATGTTATTCTAATAATTTTATTTAATGGATGCTTTATCATGATAATCCTTAAAGTATAGTGCGGTATAAAAAGCTAATAAATTTTACTTTATCATAAAGGTTATAATGCTTAGGTTGCTTCGAGGATCGATATTAATAAATATATTAATTACTATCATACAAGTTTTTTAACTCTTTATATAAGCTTTATTAAATATGTATCTTTAAAATATTATAGCGTAGATCGGGTTTCGTGGATTTTATGCTCAGACCCAAAGAAATGAAACAGTTCTTCTAGTGTGATGAAATTTTTTTACCGCGAAAACAGTCCTAAAAATGCAGGATAAACAGCAGTAAAGTTCGAATAATAAGTTCCAGAAAGTTCTCATTCCTTCTACAGTTCTCAGACAGAACTATTGTTGTTTAAAAGTACTTGTACGTAATGATAAAGATTATCCTAAAGCAATCATTCTACCGTATGTAAATGCACAGAAGTGAACACTTCAGCAGCTGAAAAAATACTAACTCAGCTTCAGGAAGCGACCGCTATATTTATAGTCCATGGCTTCCTTCCACTGATTTCTCGAACAATCCGCTTACGTCATGGGCCATGACGTCATGGATTTCTCTAGTAATTTCGAGAAGCATCCATATGGTCACCAAAATGATTGCCAAAAATGGTACCAATTTCACTTTTTTTTTTAATCTCCAATATTCCACCTTCTGCCGTTATAATGTAAGGAACAGCATTCCTTTTGAATATTATAGTTTTTATCATGAAATAAATGTATAACAGAAAGTAAATATTAACTTATTAAACATTCAGATTTAAGATATGTACACCATTTTAAGATAAAATAAAGCACCAATTGTTCACAATTAGTAGCAATATTTACTCTGTTGAATTCAAAATAAAATTATATTATTAAAATAATGTTTAAAGTTTCAATTATCAAAAATAATTTTTGAAGTTACATGAAAACTTTTCTGAAATTTCATGCCTTATCCTAAAATTTCGTATTCCTTTATTAAATGTATCCGAGTATTCAGAATACTACTGATTCGATCAAAGATCTCAATAGGTATTAATTAGAATATCCTGCACGTAAATACTATGCTTAATCTTTAATGCCATTTAGAGTGGATAAGCTCAATTGCAAACATTTTTTTGAGGTTTTCCAGAAACTATTTTCAAATCAAGTGACTTATTTTGTATAAACTTTATTCTTGCATGGATTCTATTACGGTTACATCCTTGGCATTTTTGGAACTGTTTTGGAATCACTCTTTCGAAGTTCCCAAGCATGTACGCATCTTCTCTGACCATACATTCCTACGTAAAATGGTTTGTGTGTGTGTAAACTGTACCATACCTCAAAGTTTATTCCACAAACAAGGAATTACCCAGTGTAAGTGTATTTTAAAGATAAAAGCAAATGACTAAATATTTAGAATGAAGTATACAAACTCCGAATTCATTTTCTGAAAGAAATTTGATTTGAAAATATGCAAGAAAACTTTATGGTCAATTGCATTGATACTTTATTGATAGCATACATGTTTATTCTAAAATCCTATGTAATACTTTATATAATGACAGAATCAATGGTAATCAGTATTTATTGTAACGATAGAAACTTTTAGTTTTGGTACCATTGTTCTTCTCAAAGTAAAATATCTCCTCATATTAAAAGACAAGGCTAGAAAATGCAATCAGCAAAATCTATAAAAAAATAAGTTTTTATTGAATTCTTTATCAACCAATAAATCTCCAAAAAAATAAGCGAGCTTTCAAGTAGGCAATATGTTCCTTCAAGTTAGATCTATTCATAATGCCCATTTTTGCTGTTCTATGAAATGGTAATAAGAAGCTCAAATTAATTATATTGCTGTTATTAAGAAGGTAATTAGCATAACTACCAATTTAATTCTTATCTATGATAAATGTTAGCTACCTTTTTTCTTTTTTATTTGTTATTCTTAATGAAAAAATTGTCTTTAATAATATAATGATTATTTTTATCTACAAAAGGAACAAAGCAGATATAATTTTTGTTTTTATTTCCAGGATCTTTGGAAAATGCATTTTTTAACCAGCTAGGCTAGTTTGAAAAAGTCGTGTCAACTATTAAGTTAACTATTTTAGTTAGAGAAAATATTCATATTATAACATTAAGCATATTTTACTTAAAGCAGTGTAAAAATTTAAAAAAACAATCACACACAACTGTTTATTTTATTTTATTTTATTCAATTTATTATTAAAATGAATTATTTTATGTGTTTTTCTTCTTTTTTTAAATTCGCACGTTTGAGTAATTATTTGGACGCCTTAAACAATAGAAGAAAAGTAAATAAATGTTTGTATTAAGTACAAAATAAAAATATATTGAAATTATTTTCCTTTTTTTTTATTTATGATAAAAAACTATTAGGACTTGTTATAATTGATAATGCTCATTTTTAGAGCAAAATTAATTATATTTTTTATATTTCCATCTATTTTGTAATCATACATTTTTATCAGTTTACGGTGATCAACGTAATGAATTCTGATGTACATTGAAAATTTTTGGTAAATAACACAGATTAACTCTCAAATATTTAGAAAAAAAACCCCCCAGAATTGAAAGAAACATTATCATAAAAAAATTCCATTATAAAAGGTTATTTAAAAATTAGGCCAGTGACACTTTCTTTCCTACCGAAAGTACCTAAGCCCAGATTGAACGAGTCCACCAGTAGGCTCTGAAATAATTACAGATGCTTCCCTTAGCCACCATTCTTCCATGATTGATTACACTGGACAACAAATTTTCGAAACTGTCTCAGCTTCCGAGATGAATACAGCATTTCAAGATGAATTCAATCTTCTGAATTCAAATATGACAAAAAGCTGAATTGGCTACAGTTTTTTCAATTAGTGTGTATTGCTTAGAAAAGTTTATACATGTACATGTTTGTAATACATATAAGGATTTCCTTATTCTACTTCGAGCTTTCGATTTGTTTTAGTCTGTTGCTTGTAATAGAAGTAAACAGTTTTTCTGATAAAAGGTTAACCGTGCTCATCTCTCTCACTGACTCGTCCTCAGCTGTCAGCAATGAAATTCGAAAACTCGTTGATAAAATGAATTTTTAAGGATATAATACAGTCGAAATCTTTGAATAAAGCCAAAATATCCTCAAAAGGATCCTTGTAGTTAACGTCCATCTAATTCCTTTGGAAATTTGTTGACGTTTGATAGAACACATTCCAAAAACCTTATTCTCTTTAATTCGAAAAAGTTTCTCAAACTTGAGAAGTCTGATAAGTTGTTTAATTCGAAGCTCTACAAAACCATATTTAATTTTTGTTACTCTGAATAGAGGGAATTTTTTATGCAGGTACATGAATGCTCATTTATTATTATCCATGGATTTTAACGATATTTTAGGAAGACCAAGCTTGATTTCAAGGAGCAGTGATGATTTTATGTGGTGCTGCTCGAGGTGGGTATTCTACATTTGTTTTTCCAAGTTTAAAAGATACTCTCCGAGGCCAGTCTCTTGATACTATAGTACACAGTGATTTCTCTAGTGTCCCTCAGACAAAGAAAACAACAATCTTTTGTATATCCTAGGGGCAAACCCATCAACAGAGACACTATCTTCATAGCAAGAGAGATCTGACAGTGATACTTTCTATAGTTAATCATTTCCAAAAAAGGTCTTTAGGTTGTGGTAAGTCTCCTTCATGTAGATAGCATGTGCGATACGTATGGATAGAAGAAAGCTCCCGTCTCTCAGTAAAACCACATTGGAATTAAGTTTTGAAGCATTTACAATCAGTCACCATTCATAGACCTCATGTGCAATGCCGAATTCTTTCAGTATAGGTTAGGAATGTAGAAGCAGAATATGAAATCTTTACCTTTTTCAATTCCTGCTATTAGCTCACACGTTATACATATCTTGTACAAACTTTTATTTGTTAATAAAATACTTTTTATTCATCCAATCAAGTACAAATATATTTTTAAAACTTGTAGTGCATAACACTTGATGTTAATATAGTTTCCTCAAACACTAATTCATTAATAAAATTTAATTAATTAATTTTTGTTTTATATGGCATAAAAAAAATAAATTTGTTCCGAATGAAGGCCATAGATGGCGAGGATATACATTCATTATTTCTTCGTAAAACCACAGATCGTATCTTTGTAGCAATCCATTGCCATCTACGTTAGACAAAACATTTAACTCAGCATTTTTCGCTAATTGTAAACCAAAATTCACCGTCACCTTCAGTTTTCGATGGATTAAATTTGACCTTATTCTGTCACATTTTGAACCTACGTATTTAATAAAAAGTAACTAAAATAAATTTTTCTTTGTTGACCTGAGTAGGAGTTGACTTAATTTTTTTTTATAATACTTGCTTTAAAAGAAAAATTCGAAGAGCAGATAATGTATGTGAAATGACTTAAGTCGGATATTTTCTTCGAGAATATCCCATTGCCGAGGTCAAATTATCCACTTTTTGTTTTGGACACAGTTCCTAATCACGAAAAAAAATCTTCCAGTTCTAACGAGGTAAATTTATGTCGATAAGATGTTTTATTAAAGCACGAAGTCATCATCATGTTTACTGCTAACAGATGTTGAGTGTGTGATGTTGTCACTTGAGGAGAATAACGTTACACAAAGAAATCCTCCTTATCTGAACTGATAGAAAAATCTGCAAGAGGATCATGATTTTGGAGTCCTTCACTATGGGAGATAAATTGCGGAGCAGATGGTAAGTTAGGGTATGCAGATCACTTTCTATATATATTTCTTGCTGAAATCTTCAGAAGTTGGCAATACCATACAGAAATACAAACAAATCAATGTAATTAGTAGGCTGCTCCGATCCATATTAACAGTATATATATGTATATATTACTATATTTAGAGCACTTAACACAAAAAATGTAAATATCTCTAGAACGAGAGCCAAGCAGCCTTTTTTGTAATGGGATATTTATGTTCAGAACATTAAATTCATTTAGGAGGGTCAACTTTCAACCAAAAAGCAAGAATTATTGGCTAGTGTTATCAAACACTTGTTGGATGTGGTTAAGTGCTGTTTGCATGTTCTTGCGATGCCATGTTTAAAAGACAAAATATCAAAAAGGAATGACAGGGAGTGGAGCATTTGTAATCTCATTGACTCTAAATCTAGAAGTGTTGCAAGGAAAAAGCAAACAATATGTAACAGTATTCATTCTCATCAGCTTTATAACGTGATTTCTTCGTATATGCAAAATTACCTTTTTCCATATGACGAAATGATCTCGTTAAGAATGGAGGAAACATTACATTTTACTCACAAAAATTATTAATAACATTTGTGACGGGGTTTTACCGTGCTTTTCCTACTAATCCTCTTGGGGAATCTTTAGGGCTCGCATTGAGTTATTTCACAGCCAATCCTCTCAAGAAGAAATCTTGATATTCAGATTAGTTAGTAGATATATAATGGAGGTTTAGTAATCGGGAAGAAGAAGGAGAAAGGAAGCTGATGGTAAGTATTTAAACTTAGAAGCGTAGTTATAGAACGAGATTTAGCGAGTCAAAGAAATTAAGGAAGATTGAGATTCATAGGATAACTTTATTTAAAGTTAAGCGGTTAGGATTCCAGGCGCTTATTTACAAAGAATTTAGGATTACTTATATCACACCTGATTTTCTTCCTAGAGTAAGACTGTCTTTGATCAATATAATTGGATAATAATTAATTAGTTTTTTTATTATGGCTATCTTGAGTCATCAATCATTACCTCTCACAAATCTAGGTCCAGTAGATGAAGAGATGGTTCCCTCAGGTAGGGAAGTATCACACATTGTCTGCAAATACTATTACACATCTGAAGTTATTCTGACATCTTAATATGATCATGAAAAATGTTCACTGCACATATAAAGCTGATTCTCAAGTGAATCGTTTTGAAAATGCATCAAAAACAACCGCATTCAAGTGAGTGTAGTAGAACATATAGGTCTCGACTAATCTATCTATCTATTTATCAAAGAAAGCAGGCGTATGCTTGTTGCCCTCTTCCCGCCGAAATTCCACTATTTTATATACGTAAATTTTGCGTACACACATATATAATAGCTGCAGACATTTAAATATAAATATCTTCATAAATTAATTTCCTTCTATTCTAATGTCAATAATTCAATCAATACGTTATTGTAGTAATTGAATTTCTACATGTAGCTGTTAATACCGGATAAAACGCTCAAATGCTCCGAACTTTAAGAGTTTTCCTTTTTTTGTTCATTATCGGGCCCAGTTATGTATTGATGTGCCTCTTGAAATCTACTTCTTAGCTCATTTTTTGAGGAGTGAGGAAGCATTTTTTGTAAAGCATACAATAAATGACAAATAAAGAACGAAATAAAATAATTTTAATGTTTAGTTGATGTCACAAAATCAGTACATATATAAAGGGAATCCGAAAGTGCTTATTTTGTAAACAATTTACAGACTTAAACTATAAAATAAAAGTTTTAAAAAACTCAATTCCAATTATTACAAAAATATTACTGAATAATGAAGCACATTATAACCATATACTTTTGAGTAAAATTTGATACATTGTTCGCAAGGAGTTATTACTTAGCGGAATTTTATATTAATGCTCATATGATATAATATTGATTATGTTTACTGTATTTTTCAACATATTGCTCGTAGTGCTAGTAGATGGTATAAATCCGCGATAGAATGATATTTTAAGTAATAATTAGGAAACAATTGTTGCATGTTAAAATGCGGAAGTTTAAGATCAAAGTTTTGGTATTAATTTTTGGTACTGTGTGGAAGTTAGAACAGGAGGAAGGGGGTGCCAACTCAAGTGTCGTCTTCGTCACTTGACCATGGCTCAAAATTACCAGGTCCGTCACCAAAAGCCCTCGAGTAGCTGAATAGTTTGACGTAAATATTTACTCACTCACTTGATATTAATTTATCTTCTTATTAATTAAATTTAGGGTTACTTTTAATTTTATGATGTTTTTATACAGAGTAAAGATATCGACTATTGCCAGCATTTTATAAAAGCCCGTGATTTTCTTGTCAAGAAAGTATTATTACGGTTTCAAAGGTGGAGTTAGCATGATTTAAGTATCGAGTAATATTTTAAAGTAATTTAAGTACAGCCTTTTTATCTTACCTTTATTCTTATCTTAAAATATATTAAAATATTTATTCTTGTATTGAAATATTTCAGTAATCCTTGGTTTTGAGATTTGGACTTTCTCTGTTTACATTGATGAATTTAACGCGGGAGCAGTTGCGTGGGCCACAGAGTCACCTAAGCTCACAAAATCTTTAATTCTTTGAAAACTGTTTATTTGTTACCAATGATTTTGTGTGCATCCTGCCTATCTGAAAGTCTTCATGGGAACAAAAATGTATTTGTCACATATCTCCCTCTTTGTTTGGGAGTAGCATATGTTTTTTTACAAGCTTATGATACTTGGGGTGGCTGAGTTCCCGTCATGACTACTTTTGTTACAAAATATTTTCTATGAACTTTTTACATTCGTCTCCAGTGAATGACTTAGTGGTTTTATTGTTGAGTTTCACGACTCTTTATGGTTTATAATTTTAAACGAGCAGAATAAAAAAAAGAAACGAGCCATACAGTAGTCGCATATGATGTGTAACATCTGACATGTTATCGTGGTAAATGCACAATAGTAACATTCGATTCGTGCATAAAGCACGAATCGGGTATGTTTGGAAATAATTTTCTATCGAATAATTATATCTTTAATGAAAATTTTATTTATTTAACACAAGGAGTAATGCAATTTTTTATCAAAAATATTTATTCTTGTTCAATTTGGGGAAGAGTGGATACAATAGACTTGAAAATGGACTAACAGGGATTTCAGTGGCCATATACATTTCTCCGAATCAAACGGTTCAAATAATTAAAGATTTCCTGCATTTAGTGCTTTTACCATATACCGAAGATACATATATAGTTCTGCTCTTTCAAAAACAAACTATCACTCGCTTCCCATGATTTTGAGCGTGATTGAATCGAGTGTGATTGAATTGAGTGTTTTGAAGCGAGTATGATTGGGAATAATTTCCTTTCGATTAATTATATCTTTAATGAAACTTTTATTTAGGAGTAATGCAATCTTTTATCAAAAACATATATTCTTGTTCAATTTGGGGAAGAGTGCATACAACAGAATTATGAAGATAAGTAAAATATGACACATATACTTGGGATTTCAAAGTATTTAAAAACCGTTGGAAAACAGCTTCAATAACAGTACCATTGTTAGTTGTCGAAATATTTCGATTTGTATTCATTTCAAGATTTAGTTCATCAGTCAGAAAAGCTATGAGTGGCTCAGCTTCTGGCAAAATGAAATTAACGTTTAAATCACCACTTAAAATCATGGGAAGTGAGTGATAGTTTATTTTTAAAAGAGCAGAACCATCTTCGGTATGCGGTAAAAGTACAAAATGTAGGAAATCTTTAAGTTTTTGAACCGTTTGATTTGGAGAAATGTATATGGCCACCAAAATCACTGTTTGTCCATTTTCAAATATGCATTCTGCCACACATATGTCCCCAATATCTTGACTAGCAATATCCAGTTCACTTGTTTGACGGTAAATAATGTTCATGTGAGGAGTCACACACAGCATGTGAGTTGTTCTGTTTGAGATAGATCTCGCAACACCAGCGAGCCCAGAGACTTTGGCAATTGAGCGCACAGTTATAAGTTTATCCTGAATAAGACTTGCTGGTATTTGCGAAGTGGAGTAAGAAAACGAAATCGAGTTTTGGAATTCGATTCTTTTGAAATGCTAACTTTAACAATGTAAAAAAAAAAACAACTACTGGAGTTGGATTTTGCACATATTCTGCTCTCGATTTACCAATACATGCAAATCACAAAATCATGAAAATTTAATTAGCTTGTTAAATGTTTAAAAATTAGAAATATTAGAGAAATCAAAATTACTCGTATAATTAATTAGTTAGTTTTTTTAATCGAGAAAACTTCTTTTAATCACAATTAAAAATATTATATTGACAGTGACAGGAATTAGCCTCAAAGTATGAAAAAGATACGCACTAAAATATTTATTCGAATAATTTTATATTACTTACTCATAGTTTCTTAAGAATATTGAACTTTGTCAGACGCTTAACAGTAAATATAATTATTAATATAGTTTACACATATAAATTAACCTTATATTTCTTACACAACGAGTCCTGAGAGTTTGACAATTGAGCATAAGGATTGTAAGTTTATCCTGAAAAAGAATTCGAATCTTTTGAAATGCTAACTTTAACAATATATAAAAAAAAAAAAAAAACAGCTACTAGAGTTGGACCCGATGTGAGGGTAGTGAAGATACAACATCACGCGAGTTGGTCCTCGATGCGAGGGTAACGAAGGAACACCATCACGCGCGCTGATTGGTTAAATCAAATAGCGTGCGCTTACGTCACTTCGTGTTATTCACTTCTGTCCCTTTTCGCGAAATCACTCCTACAAAATTCAACAATCGAAAGGAAAGATGTTACACATAAAAAAATGGGCATCCGTGATCTCTAGATCTCTATTGGATGAGGTTGAAACTGATCAAGCAAGGGGAGAATCTGATAAAATAATGGATATTAATCATGATAACGAAAGTAAATTTGAGAAACGTTTGAGTTGAAAGGAAAATTTTCAAATGCTACCTAAAAAAACTCCATCAAAAAAAGATATGAAGCCACAAGTGTACTACAAAACACACTGCACCCTGCAAAAAAAGACACAAGCAGAAGAAATAGTTCAACATGCTACTTGTCGATCATCGAAGGATAATAAAACTTGCGACATAGCCATCCTGTGATGACTAAGTCGTTCCGGATCCGCGTAAGCTAGAAGTGTGGGATTATCAAAATGATGAGACATAATAGTTCTTAATACAACTTTTATTAAGAATAACTTATATTACTTAATTCTAATTGACAACTTTAATTAAAGTGAGAGTTAACACCCAATTAAACCTAGTATTCAAGTCAGATCACGCAACTAGAACATTTATCCTAATTATAATAAATTAACAGATTCGTCTAACTTCCTATATAATATATTACCTTTTTACAGATCTCCTTCCTTCAACGATTCCGTAATATCTATAATGTAACTTTATATAAGACGATTCCAACTTCTTTATATTGAACTTCTATTTCTACCAAAGCTATCGGACAAATAACTCTTGACCTGAAAGATTCCACACTAAGCTATCTCTAAACTTGCCGCGCTTATCATCAAAGCTTCTATCCTTTTAAAGTATATCTCATTTACATATTATCTTCGTTTATCTTCTTGGTATTGGGTTGGAAAGGTTTTGCCATTAATCGTGGCCGTCAAAGAACATAGGAGTTATGTTAGCAGAAGGACGCGAGAGACGTCACAAACTATAATAGCTTGAACAAAAAATGACAGTTTTGCCTTCAAATAACATTCCTGCAATGTTAGCTAAAAATGTCTGTGGTTTGTGTCCTTTATTAAAGTAACGCACATTTGAAACATTTTAGTTCAGTCTGATTGAATGTTTTCTCAAATTATCAAAAAATATTGAAAAGACCTTAAAAGCATGTAAGTATACATTCTCTTAGTTAAATTATTCATTGAAATTACGATTTTTATCTGTACAATAAAAATAATTATAAAAAAAAGGCTTGGGGTGACTCAGTCATCCTGCGCGACCATTAACGTTGGTATGGAGTGCACGACTTCTCCCGGGTTAAGGCTTATTGTTTTCAGACTTTGATTGATTTATTTAAATAGCGAATTTTGAGTCGCTACAAAAATGATCATGGATTAATTTTACTTAAAACTCGCATCATTTAGATGGAGTTTTATGTTAATAATTGATGAAAATATCTCTTACGTTTAATACAAAAACCTTTTGGAAATGTGGTAATATAAATCCTCTAATTGTAATAAGTATGGCAACGGTAGGCGATTAATCTTTCTAAGGTAACTAATAGTTAGTATTTTTTCTGTTGTTTGGTGCCTCTAAGTCCACACGATGGCATTCTGTGGAAGCTTAGAGATTGTGGTACCAGCTGGGGTGTTATCTTTGTCATCTGACTATTCAAGAAATACGAGGCCCATATTGCCCATTATAAGCAATCTGCTTATGAATAATCAATTATCAAATAATCTTCTATAATTTTGGTTAAGAAATACTTTAAATTATACTTTACGGATTCATATTCCTTACTTGGAATTACTTATAGTTGTATATGAAAAAATAAAAAATAAATACAATTAAGAAATGTGTAAGTATTTAATCAAACAAATGAAACTATCTGTGCAATTAAAAAATAATCATACGTCAAATCCGAAGTAAAATTCTTTATGTGTACAATATGCATTTATTTTAACTATGTAAAGAATTCATGATATATTTCTTTATAGAATTTCTCAAGAAGTTAATACGTATAACTATGCCGCATAATTTAATATAACTTTATAAGAGAAACTAAGCCAGTATGCTCAAAACTATTCTTAAGGCGATATGGTACCATCTTTAAAATTTTTTTTATTTTTAATATTTGATATTTGGTTTTAATTGTATTTTATAAAGGTTAATATTTAATAATAATTCCATGCAAAAAAATTTTAATTTGTTGCAAAATGTTTGTAAAATTTAAAGTTTTTAAATTTTTTTAAACATTTTTTAAACTCCTAAGGCTTTTTTAAATATGCTTTTTTTTTCAAAAATTTTTTTTTCCCAAATACCTTATAATATACTACATAAAACTGTGCATGGGCTTTTTCTGCTAGTTTAATTTTATTAATTTTTTATATTAAACTTTCAAAAAAATTTCAAAAAACATTAATTTTGATTTTTAAATTTTTTTGAAAAAGTACTAAACATGTTAGAGTAATTTAATGCCCCAGTTTTTCAAAAATTTCATTTCAGAACATGTATAAAAAGTTTCAAACCCTTACTTAATTTTCAAAAAACCCTTTGGTTTTGAATAACAGTGAATGTACAAAAAATTTAACATGGGAAAAAAGAGTTTAAAGTTTTCATTTCTAAATAGCATGATAAAAATTCCCCCAATAATCTGAAATTTTTGTAATGTTAATTAGTTTGTTTCAAACTGCTTTCCCCAATTTTTTTAAAAAAAATTTCAAGAATAAAAGAATATACTTATAATGAATATATAAACAAAAGGTCAATATTTCATAAAAAATTATCTTAACAATTTTTTAAAAATTACACACACATTTTAGAGTTTATTTCATTCACAGTTCTATACTACTTATAATAAACAACATGTAAACAAATATTCATACTCTTTTTTCCAAAATATATTCACACAGGTAAATCCATTGGCTTTTTTCTCCAAAATTTACCGCAAAGAAGATTTTTGCAAGTATTACATAGAGTATTTTAAAAAAAGATTTATTAATGCATTTTATATCAATAATGACGTATGTTGAGATCTGATATAAACAGTATGAGTTTTTTCATCCAAAACGAGAAAAGTATTGCATTCTTTTCTTCAAGTTTTGCACACCTCAAGTTAGTGTTTTGAGAAACTTCTGAACTTGTCTAGCATCTGAAAACCACCTCTTCAAAGCTTTCGTTGTGGCAGATTTAGTACGTTTTAAAGCCTTGTGCATCTTTTAACTTTTAAACTTTTGGAGAAATCACCAAATTCTTTGTCGTAAAGCAACTTTTTCTTACTCTTCTTTCAGTGAACACACAGAGTACAAAATATAGCGCTATAAAATTTGTAGGAACAGAACTTCAAAGAAAACGCAGAATAATCCTCATATAATCAAAACAAAACAATGAGTTTCATTTCAGTTTAAACACTAATCAGCGTGGAGTAAAAAAATTAGTTCCTTATTTTATCAGGCTCTTCTAGCAGACGATCTCTGGAAAAAGTGGGCGTGGCAGCTTGTTTAGTCTACTGACATGCAGCAAAATGGATAAATAACTGAATTAAAAAATATAGATACAACTCTGAAATTTTGCAGACACATTAAGAAGGATTAAAAGCATCATATAAGCCAATAAAAAAAAAATCGACAGTTTGATGATTTTTAGGGTACCATATCGCCTTAAAATTCTAAGTCTAAAAACAGAACACACAATTTTTCCCTTTGTAAAACAATAAAATTTATATCAAATGCAATAATTATAACTTACACATAACACAAAATTGTATTGCATAAATTTTAATGCTCAAAAATTTGTTATGGAATAAGTTCTACAATTATGTACCATGCATAAAGATGGTTATATCTTGTAAGAAAATTGAAGGATTTACCAGTTCTTATTAGAGCAAAAAACATTTTTTTTTCAATTACTTCCTTTCCTTTTCCCTACGTCATAAAAAACGATGATAAAAAGTCACTTTAGTTAGTTCATATTTCAGTTACTTTTAAAAATTATGTACCACCAGTTTTTGTTATTTTTTAATTACGTAAGCACGATATATTAATTTTTTTCGTTTTCCCTTTTTATATAAATACAAGATCAAAAATACCTTAGAAATGGATGAGTTATTATTTTTAATTAAGCGTTATAGATTGCAAACTCAAAATGCACTTGGGAGAATTTTTTGAAATATATAAATGCCCACAAAAAATGCTTATTTATTTTTACAATTTTATCTTTTTAATCCTATAAAATATATAACCCGCAAAGGCATTTTACATGCCAACTTATTTATACTTTGATGTTTTAATCTGAATTTTCTTCAAAAAAATTCATTCAAAAGTTACTACTTTTTTTATCTTTGATGTAATTGGTTTTTTCATAAATTATTTATAATAAAAATACCAATCGTTGAATCAAAGTTATTTTTGCAAATCAAAGTAAAAAAATTATTCTGAATCATGTTTACGATGCTTGCTAACATACAATGTTAAATTATGAAAAATAAAGCCTTTTTTTAAAAATACCAAAAGTTTTTATAATAAAAAAAAAAGTTCATTGAAAAATATATGCTAATCTCTTTGTAACTTTACGCTGGATTTATGATTGCTTAAAAACATTTAAAAAAATGTACTAGTTTTCCTTGATTTAAAAATATTTCCTCATAAATTATTATTGTTACTTTTTATTTTATCTCTTTGTAATGATAAATTTCATAAAAAATAATGAAAATTCGAAAAAAAGTTGACTTTAAAAGGAAAAGGTTTACCCGTAAATATATTGGTAATTTTTAAGTATTTTAAAAGAGTTTATATAGAGACTTACGTGAATTATTTTATTTGATAAACTATTCATTCTTTTTGATTTTGATCTAATATTCAACGTACACTTTTAGCATTTAGTTGGATGTCACGATATTTTTTTTATCTATCTTTCTCCCTAAAGAATTAACATATTAAGCTAAAAAATGTGCTACGTATGAAATATATTGATATTTATATAATTGCCTTTAAAAACCTATTTTTAAAATTTTTTCACACTTCAATTCAAAATAAAAAAATTATGATATTTGTAAACTCTTTCGCCTTTGCATCCATCTATTATCAATCAAGTACATGTCTCTGTTTCCCATGAACAAGTATTGTTATGTATATTCTTTTCATAGAAATTTGGGGAGAAACGTTCCAGCTATATATAAATATTTGTTTTCTTCAGTTGACCATGCATCGAAATTACGAGGTTTGACTGCAATAACTCTAGTATTGCTTTAAAATGTGGAGTAGATTAAAATCATATTATATCATATCGTATATTCTCTTTATGTATCGTACAATTATTTTAATTTATAAGGTCATTGTTTAAATGTTTATCGTTGTTGACTCAATAGACAAATAGACAAGGTCAAGGACTCTTGACCTAAGTGTCATTGGTTCAAGCTCTATCGCCAATGAAGACCCTCAGTGTAGAAGGGCTGACACACGTTAAATCTGTCGAGGTTCAAAATGCTACCGCTTTGTCATATGATAAAAAAATATAAATTTTAATGTTGAGTCAGCTGTGAGCATTCGTTGTAATGTCCGTTGCAATGATTTTGATTGTGTTGTTTTTCTCCATGAGGAATTGATGACTATAACTACCAAAGCTGATTGTCATCTGGGTCTTCTTAAGCAAATGACTGTTGGAGTCATTCATATTATTGATGCCCAGGCCTTCAAAACTTATACAAATAGAAGCAAATCAGCTACAGTTAGAGCATGGATGAATATCTTTTCCATCGCAGACTGAAATATTAGATGCTGCAACAAGAACAACGCCCATCAATTAAGTTCCTGATTATACTCTCTGTTCAGACATGGACAGTATTTGGATTCTGATGGAGAATAGAATCTCCATTCAGTGTTTAAAAAATTGGAGTAATATTACATAAAATCAGTCAGAATATCATTTTTAAATTATTAGAAGTTGGTTAAAGGAACTCCGTGTATTTCTAAATGATCCTTCCCAATGTCTGGTGTATATGGTAATGAGGTTTCTGATGAGTTTGTTAAAAAGTATTGTGATCTCTGATTGATTTATATTGGTAAGCAAGTACTTATTACACTTGCTCCATTTGTCTTTCAATATATGCTGGGAAAAGATTTGATGCTTAGTTGTGTTGGAAGGGGTTTTCATGAAAGTTGTAGATTTGTGCTCCAGTTGACCATTAGAAAGAGTCAGTGTCTGGTCCAGGTCTCACAGAGAGTGAAGGTCTAAGAGCAAGAATCTGATCTTCTAGATTCAGTGATTTTCCTTTTTATCTCTCTCGAAAAATGTATAAAGTCACGTGTTCATAGAAAGGTATTTGGCTTGGATTTTCTTCTATTTATGTTACCGAAATCCCCATTCAGTCATTGGTATCTTGAAGTCAGGAGATTTGGCATTAGAACATTGTCCGGTTTCTCAAATTCCTTACCCCAATAAGGTCAAAGATTGAACAATACCCCAAAGTATGCATGGAAAATTTCTTAATCTTGGCACTTCCTTAAGAAAAACCAAGTAGTCTTGAAATCCTCTCCAGGAAATAATTGGATTATTAACAGGAAATCCATTAAGAGATGGAATATGCCGTACTTCTTTACAAAGCGGATATTTTAAATCTTCGTAGTGAGGAAAATCATTTTGAGCGTGTGTGTGATTATTCCTGATCCAAGCAAATGTATTTATTTCCAAACTTTAGTAAAGAGAAATTATTTATTGTATTTTCAATTTAAAATTCTTATTCTTTCCTGAGGTAATATGAAGGGGATTTTTAATTTATTTTAATTACAGTGAAAATCGCTTAACACGAAACTGAGGGGGCTGAAATATTTTTAAGGGTTAAAAAGACTTTCGTGTTAAAGGATATTGCAAAAAAAGAAACATATTTTCAACAAAATTAAGTTTATTAGAGTACATTTTATTCACATAGATCTGTATATATGTATGTATTTAATAAAAAATTATGAAAAAGAAATATTCACAACATTTTTAAGAAATGTGATGCAAAATTTTAAACACTTTTGAAAAACCAAACATTTATTGATTTTTTGAAAAATAACTTGATAGTTTTCTTTGCACTCACTTTTTTTTAACATCAAATTGTTTGATGCCATCCTAATTAACTGCGCATACTTTTCATGATGTTCCTCATTCGGAGGAGCTGCATTATTTATTACATTTTCATCATCAGAATACGCCCCAATGATATTTTTTGAGTTTTGAACAAACTCTAAAATGTCTTTGTCTGCCATAATTGGGGTTGCACACACATTATCATCATCTATTGTAACGAATTCTTCTGATGATACGGTAGGACAATCCAATAATATAGAAAAATAATGCGAAACCACATGTTTTTGAATTCACACCCTTCGGAAGTAGGACAGTCCAAAAAAAAGAAAAAGCTACTGAAACTTTCTGAAACATTTCATTATGTGTCAGCTCAATTTCAATATCCTCCGCCTTCAAACTTTCGTGTTAAGTTGCTTTTGTTTCGTATTAAGAGAAAAAATTTGCATGAGAATACATAGTTGTTTGTCCAGATCGTAATATGTCGTTGTAATATTTCGTGTTAACCGATATTTCGTCTTAAGCGTTTTCATTGTATTTATCAAAGAGTGCGTGAATGTAATAATAATATAAAGTATTATATATATATATATTAAATACATAAATGTAAATTAAATATGATAAAATTATAAATATAGTATACAGCATTATTACTGCAAGTATTTACTTTAATTTAGCATACTATTTATTATGCAAAAAATTATATATACAATCATAGTAGTTGATTTTATAATATAGCTATAGAACTTGTTAAAATTTATATAAAATAGCATCAAATTATACATATATTAATTATATACAAAACATAAATGAAATTCAAATATGATAAAACTGATAATTCCGTTTCCTTCAATTTCTGCAAGGTATTTCAATTTAGCATGCATCCTTTTTTTATGCGAGACCAAATCTAAAACCAATCACTAGTAGCTTGATTTTTCAGAGGACCGCTCTGGGGGATAACCTTGTTAAAATTTTAAACCAAAATGAGCATCAGAAATTGCGAGTGACGACCAACTGAAGTTCAGATACAAACAAGAGTTCCTCTATGAGTTATTAACGTTATCACCCAGGACCTCTAAGTAGTTGCATCATATTTACAAATTCTTATTATTGCAATATAATTAGTTGTTGTCTCTGTGGAAAAAGTAGTTTAAGCGAAAAACAACCAATTCGAAATACTTTTTAAATGCCTTTGAAAAATACTTTTAGAGAGATGGTAGACATTTATTACTGTTTTAAAGTATGACAATTAGGATGAAATTTAAAAGAGTTTTTATATAGAGAGCTATGAAGAAAAATTGCCGAGGAAATAGATGTTAATATGTATTTACCTTTTTATACACTCACTTCCAAAAGTTAAGTACGATGATGTAAAATGCAAAAAAATTAACAAAAACTGTTTTGATTGATCCAAAATTTGGCAGTAAAGTAGCATATATATTTATACATAAAAAAATAATTATATACAGAAATGAAAACAATATTAAATTTTTGTGAGTTATTAGATATTGTCATACTGGAGACTTAAGCAGAATTATGTATAAAGTGAAAATAAACAGCATAAAATGAAAAAAGGACATTAATAGGGTATGTGATCCCCCTCATCTGTATGCAAAGCTTAAACCTTCTGACCATGCTTTCAATTAGATGGTTAACCACCGCAGAATTAAGCAATCGCAATTCTTCTTGTAGAGCAGTTTCTAGCTCAATAAGTGTGGCTGGAGGTGGAAAACGTGAAGATACAGCACGGCCGAGAGCATCCCAAAGATTTTCAATGGGATTAAGGTCGGGCGAATATACTGGCCATGCCATACGCGTAATCCCTTCACTCTCCAGTTAGTCATCTACGATTTCAGCTCTATAGGGACTTGCGTTATCGTCCATTTAAACAAAAGTAGGGCAAACTGCTGCAGCGTACAATCTCACAATGGGTTCTAGGACTTCATCTCGATACCGGACAGCCATCACAGAACCCCGTTTAAAGATTGCAGGTCGGTGCGGTATCCTAATGAAATCTCTGCCCACAACATAATGCTTCCGCCCGGAATGCGTGATGTTCGGTGATGTTTTAGGGCTGATTGCGTTTCCTTTGGTTACACCATATCCTTATACGTTGTCACGGCTCCAGAACAAATTTTTACTCATCAGTAAACATGACATTTCCCCAGTCGCACAGTCCATTTTCCATTTTTCCCGGCACCACTTTAATCTCCCCTTCTTAGACGGATAGGGGAACAAAACCGAGGTTCCCTTGCATACAGTCCATTCATATGTTCTTCGGGGCTACAGCAGCGAGATATAGCCTTACCAATGGATGCTGAAAACCCTGATGCCACGTGGGAGGTCCCGGGATTCCGCGGCTACACTAGCAATATATCAATCTTCCGCGGGGGTTTTTAACCCATGGGCGACCGCCCGGGCCTTCGGACAACTGTCTGTGGGGTTTTGGGAATTGTTTCCATTCTTGAAATTACAGAAGGGGAACACCGAAAAAAAGAGCAACATCTGTGATCGACGCCTTGCAAGGCCCCTGCACGAACCCAAAACGCCACGTTTTTTGGGAAAGGTAGAAACACGTATGTCTTGAAAACAAATTGTACGAAAAAACACCTTCATCAGCACTTAAATCAACTTCTGTAACCCTTCATAAAGCTGGCTTCTTATAAGACTGTCTTTTTTTTATTTCTTGACATTAAAAACACGATTGGCTGTTACCAAATATTTTCATATTCCATCTACCTCTCCAGTGAATTGCATCCTTTTTAATTTGATTGGCTTTCAAACTAGATTTTCCCCCTCCCTGCTTAACTTTTGGGAAATGAGTGTATATCTGGGGCCAATTTTCTCAACCCCTTCAGTGTTAGGGTAATTTTTAATAAAAAAAGATATCCATCGATTTAATATGCAAGCCAAATATTAAAAACTGTGGCTAAATGACAAAATTTCCCCGAACAGTTTTTTGAAAAAAAACGACTGAAGTATGAAGTAAGAAAAGCATTAAAATTCTTCCCGCGTGAGAAGGTGTTCATTATTTCCCAAGGATATGTATACTTTTTTAATAAAAGCCCCAGTACATTCGTAAAAAAGGGGAAAACATTAATGTCTGTAGTGTCACGGAATTATATTTCTTTTTAAAAAAACATTTAGCAATTTTTTTAAACCCCAAGAGCCATTTCCCAATAAAATTTTGGGCCCTTTGAACGCGATGATAATTCAAAGACTCCGGGCCCGACTTTGACGTTTTCTTTTTTCGTTTTGATTAATTAGTTTATCAATAGAAAATTTTTCCAACAACTTTGACACAAATGGGGGATATGATCCTTTCTGTGTTGTGACAGTCTTTGTATTAATAAATAAAGGTTTATTCTTAAATGATCTTCTACATACATTTTAAT
>BMAV01008967.1:0-26955 GCA_019973955.1 Trichonephila inaurata madagascariensis
AAATACGCGACATTCATGTTTCCTGAGACATACTTCTATGACAGAGTTCGAGTAAGTTGTCTAATTTCCTTAATTTTATTGGCTTCACATTACCGGTTTTCTTTCTCTCTATGTTATCTTCTTGAGACTCGCAACTGGTTACACCAACGGGCCGATATTCCGAATTATTTTCACCCAGAATGGCCCCTCTCTTCATTTAGAATTAAGCATTTGTCGTGGAGAACAACCACACGATAGCAAATACGTGATATTCACGTTTCCTGAGACATACTTCTATGATACAGTTTGAGTATAAGCTATCTAATTTCCTTAACTTTATTGGCTTCAAAAACTGACCAATTTCCGTATTCCTTGATCCACCAAAGTACTGCAGTGGAATCGGGCCAATTGGAACTTTCAAGTACGGCATATTAAGCGATTAGAAAATAGAATTTACATGCGAGACCCTATGCAACAAGTAATTAATTCTAAGCGCGGTAGACTCAAAGATTTATGTGGAGCGATTCTAGATTTCGCTGTAATGAGAATTACATTAACTTCAGAATCAACTGCTGCAAAGATGGATCTCGCATATACCCATGTACTTGCATCGACAGACATGCAATTTAGCTAAAAAAATAAATTTTCATGCAATGAGGTACAGTTACTTCTTTAAAAATTTGAATTTCAAGTATCTATTTCAAAAATGTATTTGCACTAATTTGAGGCAGTTCATTATCTCAAGTAATTTTTATTTTCCGCAGTTCCCGTAATAATAATTTGGGGAGCAATGTAGATGGCGCTAACATCCCTATGGGATTGAAAACTTTCTGTACTGATGACGAAACTGAACGTTTTGTGTTTTCCATTTCGCACATTAATAGTTCTAAATCTTTGCAACAATTTAAAGCATTATTATCTAAGTCCTAAATGTGAACCCAAAATAAAAATATCTCACCTTAGCTTAGTTTATCGACACTTCAGCTAGCTACATTTCTCTCAAAATTGCACACATTAAAACATTTTTTGGACATGATTAATTTAGTCTTTCCAATAAAGATCTGAACTTCATCAACATTGAAAACACCAACTACACAATTATCGACATAAAAGGAAGAGTTCAATTTCTGTGCAATTTCATTATATTCGGGACTATAGTTTTCGAAAAGATGCACTCACAATAAATGAGGGCTGGAGGACCCCAAACACAACTCCATAAAATATGTACACAAGTTGTTTCTCATTTCAAGGGAAGAAATCTAATATAACTTCTTTGTATATTAAATTGTTTTCAGAATAGTAAAACAATAAATTTTTAGTGCAAATTTTTTCACAAACATGAAGGAAAAATTACATATTTTCAATTCTTTTTTTTATTTTTTTTTTTATGGAAAATGCATTTTTATGGTATTTTGCATATACATGGCTAAAAGACTTCTCTACAGAGCTTAAAACAGGATTTTTGAAAAATTAACATTATTTTCAGGGTAATAATTACCGTAAAATCCGACGTATAACGCGCACTTTTAACAAAAATAAGATCGAAATTTAGGGGTGCGCGTTATACGCCGGATATATAAAGGACAGCTTTAAAAATAAAAAAAAAAAGAGATGAGCATAAAAAATTAAACTTCTACATATATGGAAATATTGTTAATTTAAAAGGAATGAGATATTCTCCTTATGAATTTGAAGGGGTGTAATTCTAGACGTATACTATTTTTTTAAAAAGTTGAGAATAATACCTAGAACAAATGACTTCAAAACATAAGATCATTGAATACATATGTATATTTCATATCCTTTAGCCAAAAAAAGAAAATAAAAAAAGGAGGTGCGCGTTATACGGCGAATTTAACTTAAAATTAAAAATTCAGCTTTAAAGTATAGGTGCGTGTACTACGCCGGATTTTACGATAATCGAAATAATAACCGGTATTTGCTGTTAAAATTTCTCAACTCTGATGTATTAAAACATGAATAAATCCACTTTTACATAAAACGTTTCAAAAATCCTTGTTCAGGCTTTGTACAAAAGTCTCAGCAAAATACAGGGAACATGTTATTAATATAACAGCATATTCCATAAAAGCTGAATATTTTGTATATACGTCATTTTTTTTCGTCAAAAAAATTCATTACAATTTCATTTAATAAAATAATATTTTTTAAACATTTTTTTTATATGTAATTTATAATTTAAATGCATTAAATATATATAAAAAATACGCAATATTATGCTTTTTCAAAATAACGTTTCCGAATGTATTCGGATGCCTTAATTTATTCATCATTCGTAAATGCCTCTTCCATGTTAATTCTTTGTTAATGGTAAGGTGACAAATTTTTTTACAATGAAAAGGAGGACGAAAAATTTAAGAAAAAGTTGCAACGAAAATATATGAAACATTTTATTAATTCAAACAAAAATAAGCTAATCACGCTTACATCACTTTTAATTATTTACTTAAACGTGTATTTTCTCATTGAATGAATTCTTTTGTTTGTCAATATATTGTTTTCTTATACATCGGAAATTTTGGAGCAAAAAATATTTTTCATACTGAATTTTACGGTAAGTACTGCAGCTAAAATATCAACTTTCAATCTTGATTTCTCACTCGTCCAAAAATTACCGACTGAAAAAACTCTTTCAACAGCTGCATTTTAGTTCCAGGCCAGCACAACGTAAATTCAAAAAGAATAGCTAAATTTTCATATGGAATGTGTTCATTTTTGAAATGGTTAAGTATTTTTATCCATATTGTAGTAATTTCAGCATGTTGATTTTCCAGTTGTTCCAATTTATTATAATTTAAATATTCATTCAGTTTTCCAATTTCTACAAACAGACAATTGGCATCGATTTAATATCAGGCATTTCTTTTGATAAAAAATCAACACAGTTTTCTATATCTGCCCAATTTACTCGTGATGAAGTCAAAAAACACCATTGAAATTTGTTATTTCCAGTGACATTTGTTTCAGACTACTCTTTGACGTATTGGAAACATGTTTGGTTCATCTCAGAATACAGAGATTAACAGATCAGTTTTAAAATATTGAAAAGGAGGACAAGTAGGACACTTTTCGAGAAAGGACAGAACCTATAATAGGAGGACGGTTGGTCACATTATTAAAGGGCAAATTCACAGAATTACATTTCTATGCCAGTATTTTTATTAACCTCGCATTAGCAAGAATTATCATTTTATTCTTAAATTCAGGGTAATTCATTGAAAGGAAGGGGTCAGTTATTCCTCTAAAACATCTACAACTTCCAAAATTCTTTAACTCTAACATTCCTTGCATGCAACAATGTTGTTAAAATATACCCCCCTTTTCCATTCGAATTTAATTTTCCGATTATGGTCCATCCCAGTTTCCTTTCAATAGCTGTACAGTCAGAGGAATTGAGCTCAATTAAATTCAGAGTTAATAGTAGGGTTGCGGTAGCCCAGTGGTCAAGGAATCGGATTATGGCAGGCATGTCATGAGTTCGAGCCCAGTATCACTAAAGATCCGCCGTGTAGGGCAGCGATGCACGTTAAATCTGTCGAGAGCTCAAACATCCTCCCATTGGTGTGATGTGGTAGTTAGGAGACGGGGGTGCCAGATCAGGTGTCATCCACGTCACTTGACCATGGTTCAAAATTACGTGGTCCGTCGCCAAAAGCCCTCTTGTAGCTGAACAGTGCGACGTTAATATTCATTCACCTAGTTAATAGTTTTCCTATATTATCAGCCCCATTTTTATTTTCACAATTAGAATCGGATAAAAAAATTTTTTTGGATTTTTTTAACACATTTAAAATTCCCTTATCCTCAATTTTAGAACTAAATTCACAAATTTAACTGCATGCTTAAAGATCATTTTAAATCACGAACCACAATCGGAAACACATTGTAATGTTTGAATTTGGTTTCATTCCCTCCCGAACACAGAGAATGAATTATATTACCCTCACTGAGAGGAGTGACCTTCAAAAGATTCCCAACTTCATGGCGGTAACAGCAAACGTTGACGTGGAGTCAATGAGAGCTCGAATTTTCTTTTTCGACCTTTGACCCTATTAAAACCCCACCAAAGTTCAAAAGTAAACACTTTCGTTTATGTTTTGAGAAGTTGTCCATCCGCTAGCCTCCGGTTACGGAACCAGCCTCGGGCAACACAGATTCTATGCTTTTAAATTATTCTTGACACACAGTTTTTTATTTTTTCTCTCAACACAGAAAACACTCATAGCTCCTGCAATTATTTTAAAATTTTTCTAGGGTCGCAATTTTAATTTTATAATTCTTAACTTTTATTTTTAAATCTTTAAATTCTTATTTTTAAAATTTCAATGCCCACTCAATCATGGCAAGCTTTATCATTAAAGCCCAACATAACATATCGAAAGGGAATGTGAAGACCTCATTAGAGATCATGTGCCCCGATTATAATTCAACCTTGTTTCTGTTGTAATTAGAATAACCCCTTTTTATGGAATTTTACTCATTTTTTTATCCAATTTGGGGCACATAATTTCATAATAATTATGTTTAGAAAAATTAATATAAGAAAATTTAAATATTCCAATTTTTACTTATATAACCTGTTTAAAAACCCTTTTTTCAATGAAATCTGTTCCTTTTGCACACAAAAACAATTTCCTAGCATCATGACATTTATTACAAAAAATAAAGTTAGTAATTTTCTTACCCACAATTTTCAGAACTTTCCGAAGCTGACATGGTCCTCAATTCATTAGGTTTTATCCTCTCATAAGGGAGATGTCTCTTTCAAATATTAGTTTCGAAACCTGTTTTGTCAACTGCACCATCTCTTCCCCTTGGATTTTCTAGCGAATTAAAGTCACTAAATGTGTTCTAGAGCAGTGCTCCTCAACCTTTTTATTGCCACGGACCGGTCAAGGTTCGATAATTTTACCGCGGCTTGCTATGGCTGGGACGTTGACTGCTTATATTTTTGATTGTTTTGATTTTATAATTTTAATTTAATTGTATTTAAATAAGCTATCAAAATAAAATGCAGTTACTCTAAAAAAAGAAAAAAAAAAAAAAGTGATTTAACTTGGAATATAAAGTAATTTTCATGGAAAACCGCACAAACCCGAGAGAAATACACCACAGTAAATAAAATAGAATTAATTTAATGTTACTTGGGTGGCCGCCTAGTACCATTTGATCCATGCACAGGTACCGGTCTGCGGCCCGGGGGCTGAGGACCACTGTTCTAGAACAGTGTTCCGCAACCCCCGGTCCGTGGATGAAATGGTGCCGGTCCTCTTAAAGAACATTAAACTATTGCCATTTTATTTAAAGTGGTGCATTTCTCTCGGATTTGTGCAACTTTTCACGAAAATCACTTTATATTCCACGTTAAATCGCTTTTATTCATTTTTGGTGTAACTATATTTTATTCTGAAGGCATATTAAAATGTAACTAAATAAAAATTGTTAAATCAAAACAATCTAAAATATAAACAATCTACATGTCCCACCCTCAGCGGGCCGCGGTAAAATTATCAAACGTTGACCGGTCCGCAGCGACAAAAAGATTGCGGAGCACTGTTCTAGAGTACACGATCTTTTTGCTCGTTTTTTTTTCTTTTCTGAACAAGTAGCATTTCCTTGATGAAGCAATTTCTTCGAGTTCTTCCAAAGCTCCTCAATGATCACGATTTACTTTCAAGCGCGTCGTACTAAGAGGGCAAATCCAATTCCGCGCGTTCTTCCAGAAATATCATTCTTCATAATTAAAATTTACAGTTCTGGGACGTAAATCTACTCAAATGTCTTCATGGTCAAATCCAGTGGCGTAACGTACACCCCCGCATTACGGGGGGCCCAAATCCTAACTGACGCCAAATATAAGCCCTTTGTTAGATCAGGCTTGGGGCCCCAAACCTGACTTTGCGGGAGGGAGGGGGCCTTATCATCTTCGTTACGCCACTGGTTAAATCGTTCTTTCATTTGTTCAATAACATTTGGATAATTATCTGCCGTAGCCGGGGTAACTAATCATTCTGGTTTCGATTTAGGTTCTATGGATTGCAATAAAATATTGCATCTTTCTTATCTTCATCCGCAATATACTTCTGTTATTGTGAATTACTTGGAATTTACTCCAGAACGCCAAAAAATCTTTCACTTTGCTGCTAAATTTCTTCCAATTCAATTTCAGGTAATTTAAAATTTCTCATTTCCGTTTCGATCGGAATAACAGTTTCTTGTAATTTTAAATCTACTCGGGAACACATTTTGACACGACGAACAGGATAGTTCTTTGCTTCTTTTGTATCATCCAAATACAGTTGCTCGACATTTTACAATCACAAGAAATGTTCAGTAACTTGCCTCGAACAAGAGTTCAGTCTCTAAAATTTATCCATTAGTTGTATTTTGAAAATCGAAAGTAACTTTTAATCAATCTGTTCTTTCAAATATAGCCGGTTTTAATCTTTTTTAGGCTAAGAGAAAATGCAGTCAACGCGATGAGTTCTATTATACTGTTCAAAGGCTTTAGAATTCAATAGTTGAAAATTAAGTTTCTATTTTAAAAAATCAATTAATTAAAATTCATCAATGCCAGTTTCCAAAATTCCATAGTTCTAAGCTGAACAGTTTCGATTTCAACAGTGTCACTTCCAACACAACCACATCCGTCGAATATTCCAATTTATTGCGAACAGAAACAATTCTAAATTCTATGGGTTGCATCTACCAGATGCTGTTGGAAATAATTCAAGATTTTTTACTATTAAAACATACGTATTAACGAGAAAGCTGCAAAAGCTCATATTGCCCGTGACCTTGCCGCTCAGTCTTACCAAAATCTAATGACGTCATACAGTTACATCATAAAGTTACATAAGCGTATCATCGCGCAGCACTACTCACACTCGCAATAAAATGTATTTTTCTTCTCAGGTTCTATGTGAGAAAAACCGTGTTTTCCAGTACAATATCTGAACAGCTCTCGAAATTTCTTCAGCGCTAATACCTTCCTTTGAAGTATTTTAATACTTCACAGAAAATCAGTCTACTTTAGAAATCCCTGTATTAAATTTTTGTTTTGTTTGTTATAGATTAATAGAAATATATATAAATGCAAAGTATTAAAATTATGAAACAGATTTTCTTTACAGAGTATTAAAATGTAATTGTTTCTTTTCAATACACAGTTCTTCAAAATATCAATTGTTGAGAACTAGTTAAATATCAAAACAAATACTAAAAGAAGAATTTATAAAATAAAGTTTCAGCATTAGGTGAATAGTTTATTTGCATTTTAAATCAACTATAGTTGAAGTATATACTAAATCAACAAGTTTTAAAACCACATGGAAATATGTAATAAATGTAGCGCAGTATTAAGTAAAATCAGAGTGTCCTTTTCAAAAAATAAGTAGAACTTGGAGAAAAAAGAAGAAAGTAATATGCTTAGTATTTTAAATATCTTTTATTTTCATTTTGTGAGAAATAAGAGGATTATTTTTACTCATTTTTAAATTTTTGTTTTCATTTTTATTTAATAGATTTCCTCCAAATAGGACGATAATTTACAAATTCGTAATATATATATATTGAACTGCAATTTAAACAAATTGTTTCACCGAGCATTTGATACTGTGATGTCCTTCGACAAGTTACTAATTTTTTTTTTTTCGTTTTAATGAATACAAATAAATTATAATTATAAAGTATATAGCCTTACCTCTGAAGATATTGCTTTGTATATAAAGGGAGATCGAGCAGCAAAACCGAGCCTCCGTATAAAAAAACTGTGGTGTTTTGTTTTGTTTAAAAATTCTCTATTGTCACACACATGCTTTTTGGACAACTAGCAACTGTTTAGTTCATTCCGAAGAACGCCGTTAGATGGCGCGCTATTCTCTCGGTAGCGAAGAAACGTTTTCACGTTGCTTTTCCCGCTTTTAAAGCTCCTTTTCTCTCGATTCTAACACTTCGAATTCTTCCGCTGTCCGGAGCATTGTATCCGATCGCTTACGAAGGCCCTATAATTACATTGCTGTCTTGCCGTACGATGTACGGCTGCTCTACAATTCAGCTGATATTTCTTTGTTTTCGCAAACCTAATACAAACATTGGTATTATATTGTAAAATCGCAGTTATTATTTTCCTATGGTATTTTTCAATGGATTTGTTAGAAATTAAATGGGGCTAAGAAAATGGATGAAAAAAGGTGAGTTTTCGAACAGTATTTAAAGAAATTAGCAGTTTTATAAATTCTGAAAAAAAATGAATTACTATTAATGTTTTATTTATGTAAAGATTAAAGTGTTATCGTCAACTCTGTTATGAAACATATTTATCGAGAAATAAAAAATAAATAAATAAATAAACATTTAACAGACTAAGTTTTTGAGACATGGGAATTTAAAGCAAAAAGAATGTTATAATTTAGAAGGAAATTATTTTAAATGTATAGAAAAGTACTGAATTGCATTTTGTATTTTTAAGCTCCTTTTTAATATCGCCGAGCTTATTTAGAAATCTAGGATGATGATGACTAAAAGTATTTTATTTGAAATTTTTGTATAAATTTTAAAAAAGGAAGCATATTTAATGAAGGGGAAAATATGAGAAATTAAAAAAAAATCTTTTGAAGATTTTTTTTTTTTTTTATGTTTGAAGTTTTTATAAATGCTTTTAATTATTGAAGAAAGATAAATTAGGAATTAAAAAAATTAATAGTAATTTTTAACAATTACTATCAAGCAACAAATAATTGTAAAGTTCATTTGAATAAAAGAATGCTAAATGAATAAGATGCGCATTTAAAGAAAGCGTGTCAATTGTAAAATAAGGATGACAAATTCTTATTTAAGCTATGCAGAAACTGATACTTATAATTATTTCAAGCAAGCTCTATCATGATCATTCCAGTTGGCATATTTGTTTATTTTTTAAGTAGTTTATTTTAACTTTAATGAAAATATCTCTATTGTGTGCCATTTAAGTTATTAACTTCATATATATATCTTTTATAATTCGGAAAATGTACTGTCAATTCTAATACTGTATGGAAATAAATGTCAATTAACGAATGAAATATGACATTAAAAACAAACTTAACAATCTTTCCTTTTTTTTTTATGCGTATAGTCTGAAAAGGAAAAATAACGAAATAAAATTTTGACAATTTCTAAAATTGATTTTTTTCCCCGAAGGTCAATGGCAAATATGTATTTCCAAATCGACATATGCATTACGCAGTTTAAATTTTATATTTAAGTATAAAAGTCAGTCATTTAAAAGTTTACTTTAAGATATACGCTTATAAAATCTTTTTACATCAAAATTCCTTTTCAAACAAAAGCCCAACTGAATGTAATATAATTTAGCGTAAAATCCTAGTATAATAAGAATTTCTTTATAATTATTTGTTTGTTTGTAGCATATTTGAAGGATCCATGCTTTTTTTTCATCATTTAGTGTAATGCTTTTTTTTTTCACTTTTATATAGTTCTTGATATTTCCTGACAATTTCTTACTCTTTCTTCGGAATTGAAGCAGAGTATTTTCCAATAATATTAATTTTAGTTGATGTATAAAATATATATAAAAAACTGTGCATGAAATAAAATGTGTATTTAATTCGCTTCTGACTTTAAATAAATTTGTCTCCAAATTTAAGACGATGGCTGCGTAATACAAAAATTAAATTCAATTTGTGATATATTCTTAGCCAGCTAGAAAACTATTGTTTTAGATGCTAATAAATCTCGATTAGCTTATTTTTTTTCAAAATTTTACGATGTATATACATAACTATTATACTCTATGTATATTTTGCATGTAACAAAGCTCCTGAATTACAGTGATCATAACGTCTCTTATCAAAACTTTGCATATATGTTTTCTATTGCTAAGATTTTATTTCGTTACTTATCATTCTCAATTAAATTCAATTTTTTCTGTTATGTATTGATATTTGGCGGTATAATTTGATAAATATAATTTTACATTTTTCCTATTATGATAACATTTTTTAGCCCTCGCGGAGTTTAGTTTTCTACTCTGAAATCTGTATTTTTTGTCATATTATTGAAGCAGAATATTTGTAAATATAACTATACATTTTTTTTTGCTTGGTTCACTCAATTTTCTGAATAATTTACCATGTGAATAGAAAATTCTGAATGCATTTTTGAATTCTAAACAATTTTCTACGTATAAAGAATTCCTTATATTACTACTTATGAAAAAAAAATGAATATGAATTACTAATCTTTGTATTCATTAGAAGCAAGGTGAAAAAAGTATCTCACCTTATATGAAAATTACGTATGCGTATGTAAGAAGTAAATTACAAATACAGAATTCCATTCTTCTGTTTACTCGATTGTTTTTAAATTTCCAAAACATTTATTTTAAAATATAGCAGTATATTAAAAAAATAATAATAATGGCGATATTGATAAAGAAAATATACTTCTTTTCATGTGCATTTATATCAAGAAAAACTATTTTCAAATATATTTGTCATTTTAACGTTTAGTGAAAATTAATCACCGTAAAATCCGGCGTATAAAGCGCACTTTTATCACAAAAAATGCGATCAAAATTTACGGGTGCGTGTTGTACGCCGGGTATGAAAATAAGTGTTCAAAAATAAAATAAAAAAAGAGCGATTTGTATAAAAAAAAATTAAGACTTCTACATAGATCGGAATATTGTTTTTTTACATTAAATGATATTTCTAATGTAATTAAAAGGTTGTAGTTCTAAAAGTATACTATTTTTTCAAAATCTTAGGACAATACCGCGAATAAATGACTTTAAAACATAAGGGCATTGCGCACATTCATTTCAGGTTCCTACGTAAAAAAGGAGGTGTGCGTTATACTACGGATTTTACAATAAGAAATTCAGAAACTTCAACTAAGCATTTTCTTGAAGGAAATAAAAGATAACGCTATAAATGGACATTTTTAAGAGCGTATGTTTCATTAATTTTTTTCCCCGTGTTACGTTGGAACTTTCTGAATTTTTCAAACGTCTATATCGTAATACGGAAAAAAAAATTGCATACATTGTCATTATAAAATGACGTTTGCATGTGTAAGTACTACGTCTGCCACGTGATCATGTTCTGCGAATTGTAATTCTAACTTATGAGGTTTTCGTAGCTTATAGAGATATAAATCATTTACTTTTTAATGTTTTTGCTAGTATGAGGAAAGTGAAGCAAAATTATCAAAATATATGCACAATTCATAGTTAACTAAAATTATGAAGATATATTTTTAAAAATTGATACGTATTGTGCAGGCTTAAAAATATACAATCCGATATCAAATATCTGACGAATTTTACAAGAAACTATGCAAGCGAATTTTTTTAAAAAAAAACTTGTAAAGTTAAAAAATTTTTCACCCCATTTCAATTGAATTACGCGTAAAAAATGATGAAGATAAATGCAAATTGATTCGTTTGTGACGCGATTTTTCAATGGGTAAGCATTAATAAAAATTCTATTTGATGGAAAAAAAAAGTATTTTTTCCTAAATACTTATCGAGAGCAAAATTTGGAAAGCTGCCAAATTGCAATTTATCACTGAAGTATCTTCCTCTGCAAGTATTCTTTTCTAATAACTGAGTTTTATAGCTCTCTAAGAAATTCTTATTCCTTTTTTTTTATAATAGATGTTGCATCGATAATAAAATTTGTGTACTTATGATAATTGAAATAAGTATTCCATATCGCTTGGTATAGATTGTTCGATATGTTACTGGAAGTTATGTCACACATGTGGTAAAAATTAACTTGAGTACAATAATTAAAAGAAAAATTTTGTTGCATATAAACGTTATTATGAAAAAAAAGACCATCATTACAAAGAAATGATTTTATTGTATAATTTTTGATTATCTATGAGAATTTCTTGCTTAAAACAATTAGAAATTGTAATTAGTTGATGAGAGAGTAATCTAAGTTAAACTTTCAAAGTGATACTTCAAGCAATTTTCTTCTTATTAAAGTAGCATTTTCATTCCGATTCATGATACTAATATTCATAACTTTTCGATCATTTCAGGAATTTTTCGCGTTTTTAAATAATTAATTTTATTGAATATGTCTTATACAAAGTTTTCTTGAAAGTAGAATTATTATTTCAAGCAGTTATTTTACGTAAGAGAAGATTTATCCAACTCAAATCATACCATTTCCAGCATGCCATTTTTTTATGATTTCATTGAAATATTATTTTGTAAAATGCTGTCGCAATCGCATTTTAATTTTTTGTTTTGAATCTCTAAATCAGAGGTTCCCAAAATTTTAACCTCATAGACTCCTTGACAGGTTTTTCTATTTGCGGTAGACCCCTACTTGCCTAATATTAAATTTTTGCAAATTCATCAACTTAAATGTGTTTTTGACAGCAGGTATAACTTTAAAAGATTTAAATTTTAGACTGTAGTGAAGTATAGTGTTCAAAACTTAAGAAAACACGTTAATTAAATTAAAATTTAATGAATAAAGTAACTGCTACATAAAAAACAGAGTAACAAACAAATATTTTTAGTGAGAGAGATGAATCTGGAGATGCAATAACAAATATTTAAAATTTGGCATCAATCTTGTCAGGTTTAACTCTAAATATTTCGTCGGTTAATAGTCTTTTGTTTTCTTTTTTTTTATTGGGGGGGAATTGGCTAGCGCACTGAAACTTCTTAATCAGAGAAACAATTAAACTTTCTCAAGATATCTCATAATATGGAAAAACTACAGATGTATCTTTTTAAAGCCAAAATTTCTTACATGCGCTTCTAAACTTTATTTTAAGATCTTCGTTAGTTCCTAATTCTTATAATCTGACTTTTTTTTATTTCGATGTGACCACTTGAATTCATTGCCTACTGTTGCTTTACAATGGTCAAAACATTCTCAAACCTAGTTTCAAAATCTAAAAAAGGGCATTAATATGTGGAACGTAGGTTAAAACGTCTTTTTCCTGGCAGATTGTCTGTGACAATTGAGAAACTGGGAAAATGTGAGAAATCCAAAATTACACTCCTTTAGCGTAATTCTGGCAAGAAAGGCTGAAATGTGGTTCTTGTTTTATTAAAATTAAAATCACGATCTGGTATAAGGAGAGCCACCATCGTATTCCCCCAAACTATTTTTTCCCTGGCGTGGACCCCTTGCAGGGCGTCATAGACCCCTGGGGGGTCTATATAGACCACTTTGGAAATCATTGCTCTAAATTATTATCTTGCAACTTCTACGCCAGTGATTCTCAACCACTGTGTCGAGGCACTTTTTTTTGCCGGCAATTTTTTCTTTAAATTATTAATTATACTCTGACTTAACATTTTTGCTCAAATTTAGATATAAAAAGAAATTCATTGGGTTCGTAATCCATTTGTGATAACGGATATAGTTGTATATGTATTAACTTTGAATGAAAAATTAATTTCGTAGTAAAGATTAATTATGTAGTGTATTACAAATGAGAGTAAAATTCTTTCAAATTTATTTTGTTAGCGTGCAGCCAAATTTCAAAAGTGTATCTGAGAATAACTGTTCTGCACCATATGAGATGAAGGGAACAGTCTTAATTCCTAAGATTCCCTTGTTGTTTCTTGACTAATAACAAAACCTACAGACAAGATTGAATCTGTTATTCCTGTAAAAATGGGAAAACATCTGAGTTTTCAAGTTTTTATTAACAGGTCTGCTTAAATTCTTAATCAAATTAGTATTTCAATAAACATTTTTAAATCACCAAGTTTGATTTGGTTTTTTTATTAACATCGCACTGCAAAGCAAAGCGAAGGCTATTGGCGACGAACTTCATAATTTTGAACAAGTTCTAGTCACAAATTTTTTAGTCAAGTGTTCGGCACTTGACGAAGAAAACGAGCGAATGAACGCTTTGAGACATGAAATATTCAATGTACATTAGGCCTTCTATTTGGGTTTCTTTAGTGCAGGGGTGAGCAGACTTTTACATGATACGGTCTACTTCTAATTTTTACAACGTGTCTTGGTCCACCCAGTGGTATAGGTGTAGTGTAATAAAAAAAAAGCCTACAATATTTATATTATGACAATAATAGAGATGTAGAATATGTATTTATCTACATAACTACAATGTAAAAAAAAATGCTTTAAACCACGTTTAATGCAAAACGCAAGATACGAACATAATAATAATACCCAAAAATTTAAGAATATCATATGATGCATTTATTATCAAACAATTCAAAATGCTAAAAAATAAATCATTTTCATTTAATGTTAGTTCTCGTATAGTCAGTAGACTTGCGAGTCGGCATTACAGTTGAACCTGTTTTTGTGCGGTTGATAAAAACCGCACATAAAAATAGCCGCACAAAAAAAAAAAAATGTTCGAAAATTTCATGAATTCTTACATATAACAAGGCAATTCATCGAAATACTGCAGAAAGTTTTTTTTTTTATGCAGTCGCACAAAAATAAAATCGCATAAAAAAGGACCGCATAAAAACAGGTTCGACTGTATATTTATAGTCTGCATTCTGTCCGCAAATCTTGAATACCTTGGTATGTGATTACTAACGGCTAATCTTGCTCTGAGTTCTTAGTGGTCGTCTGTGAAACGGGAAACTGTTGCCTTTATTATAATTCATCGTTGAAAATGCAGATTCACTTAGGTATTTCAGTCGCACAGAATGTGAAAAGACAATTCTCCAGTCTAGTTGGTGTCGTTGTTCCATAAATATGTTTTTTTAGTATGCGCTTCTTAGCTCTTAGTAAAGGCGGTCATCCTAAAATGTCTTGTCGATCGCGATCTACTTGAATTCAGTAGGACTGATTTCAAGTGTCTATAGTTTTGTATGATTTTTTTTTCATGCTATACAAATATGGACTGATTCTTCTCTAGAGCTTCTAGGAATGTAATTTTTTTCAAGTATCTCCAATTGTTTTCATTGAAACGGATACTTCTAACATTGTAAATAGCCCAAAATAGAAGTTAAAAGTCTATGTTTGTTAAATAAATAAAATCTAACGTAATTTCTGAAGTTTTAATTCATAGTCTAGCTAAAAACTTCATAAATAAATACCGTAAAATGCAGCGTATAACGCGCGCTTTTAACAAAAAAAAAAAAAAATAATAAGATCAAAATTTAACGGTGCGCGTTATACGCCGGGTGCGAAAGTGATAGCTTTAAAAATTTAAAAAGAGATGTAGGTATAAAAAGCTTATATATAGGCTTCTACATGTATCAAAATACTGTTTATTTAAAAGATATGACATTCTTTATGAACTTAAAGGGTTGTAGTTCTAGAAGTATACTATTTCTTCAAAATTTTGGGATAATACACCTGAAGTAAATGACTTCAAATATAAGGGCATTGCACACTTACATTTCAGGTTTCTTCGTAAAAACGGGGAAGCGCGTTATACGGCGAATATACCTTAAAATTAAAAAATGCAGCTTGAAAGTATAGATGCGCGTTATACGCCTGTGAGCGCTATACGCCAGATTTTACGGTAAGCTTTTTTAGAAAAGTTGCAAGATTATATTTCTTATAAACATTTCTGGATTTTTCTTTTTTTTTAAATCAAGAGTGATATTAGACCATTGTCAGAACATATATATGTTGGAATTTGAGTGGCAATGATTAAAATCTAGCTTTAATTGACAGTTTTAAGAAAATTTTGGTTATTATAAGGATTAATTTTACTTCACACACACACATTCGCGAAAAGTTGTTGGAACATATTCTTCTAATATAATTTAGTCATAATTTTATAATTAGACGTCACAATCATGATTGATCACAACATTTTAATATTTTATCATGATTAATATCAGATCATTGCTTCCAAAATCGTAATCCTTAATTAAAAATGAAAATATATCTGACAATTATATTACGACTTATGTACTTTCCTAAAAAGTCATACAGATTTTTTAATCTTATTTGGTTTGTTTAAGCTGAATTAGAAAATCATTCTCAAGTGAAATAACCTTTCATTACGTGAAAGTAACGCTAAGTAATATTTTTGCATATTTTAGATTACACGTATGCATAAGCAAAATTGGTAAAACACGTTTAACATATGTGTGTTTCTTATATTACATTTCGATATCAAATTTATTCCAAAATGCATAAGCCTTTTCAGATATATTCGGAAAAAAAGCAAACATTCAAATCCAAACAATATCCAATATCTTATATGTCTTTTTTTAGAAATTCCTTACAATGACAATATTTTTTGAGCAGAAAAAAAGTGTGATACGATTTTATCCGAAAAAACTTCTTATAGGAAAAGAGTAAGAAAAGGCGATTTTGCGAATAAAACATCATAAAGTGTAACGTCAGAAAGGGTAAAATTCTGAAAATTACAGTTCCAGTAAAAGCGTTGCATTTTAAAATAGAGAATGAACAGAGAGAGAGAGTAAAATAAGCGGGAACTCGTTTCAATCTTGTAGAATTATTTCTATTCACAGTTTCCATTTTTTAAATATTTGCTGTTACACGGTGCTTTTTTCGTGTATATTGAATTTAGAAAATTTTTCTTTTTATTATTAAGTAATAGATTTGATCACTAGAATCAAATAAGGTAATTAAAACATAATATTGTAAATGAGAATGGCTAAGTTTTTAAACTCTGTTTTTAAGATTATTTTTATTAAAGTGGATAAAAAAATGAAACTTTGATTTCTATCAACAGAAAAGTGTTATTACGCTGCTCCGCTTCTGTTGAAATTAACCAAGAGTACCAGAAAAAACTTAAATTAAAATAATTAATTTTAAAAGATATTTTCGTTTGTTGGGAAAAAAACATTGTACTAGATAGTAAAATATATGCACAAATTTATATATATATATAAAAAAAAAAAAAAAACGCACATGCATTGTGGAAATTGCGAATTGAACGTGTGTGATGTGGCACACAAATATAGGAATGTGCACGTTTCATTTACTCGTTTAAACAATGTGTAGATAAACAATTATTGTACTGCATTTCGAGAGTTTTTAAATGAAATGCTGCGTGTACAGTTATCATAATGCGTAAAGTTTATTTGAAACTTGTAATGACAATGGACATGGAAGTTAAGAGAAATCACGCGTAAAATAGAGTGATCCCGTAACATTGTTTAGAATTTTTTTTCCAAATTAGACAACTTATGGGACAATTAAATGTCTGAGACGTCAGTCTACTTTTTTCAAAAGATAAACGTCAAATTGTGCTAGCAGCATCAAATTCTATTTGTTCCCGAATGAAATGAGGAAGCAATATGATCTAAAAGTACGCTTAGAAAGTGTCAGACGTCTTTTAAACTCCACCTTTTACATTGTTAGAGAAGGATTATAAGCGACACAAATTTGAGAACAATCCACAAGAATGTAAAGCTTAAATTTGCTTGAAAAAGCATGCGAACATACAAGAGAAAGATAAGTTGTTTTTTCCCCATCCATTGTTATATTTTTTCATATACCCCCTGACTGCTTAAGTAAGTTTCCTTTTTGTTCGAAATACAGCTCAGTGATAGAAAAATATTTGTAACGGTCAGACGAATTTAATTCATACGGGCTCGATTTGGTAAAAGACAAAATTATTTTTCAGAGAAGCTTTGAACGGGAAGGTTGTATGGTCTGGAGATCCTTTACTGCTTTTCGAAATCTCCCTCTGCCTTTTTTTCTTGCTAAAAATGAATAGTTTAGATTACTAAGATGGATTGCAATAGAAAATTTACTTTATTTCATAGTATTTTGTCGAAATCGTCGTACGTTTCAGCAAGGCATTGTTGCTGTTTGCTGTAGCGACGGCACCGAACAGTAGTTAGCTGCTAACAAAGTTTATATTTTGAATTGGCCAGCCTGCATTTCCATGGCTAACCACATGGAAAATGTGTGAAGATATCTGTCGAGCGAAGAACTTGAAATCCCATGAAATAATTTATCTAGTAAATTATTAATTTCAACAGCGCAACCTCCCCTTTTTTTGCTCATATATCAACAAAAAGTGTTCTATTATTGTAAACTTTGAGTTGTTTTTACTTGTACAGTTTTTCCGGATCGACGTACGTACACGACGCGACGCACATACACACGCCATTTTCATAATTTTACCTACAGTTTAAAAATGCGCTATCACCTAGTTATGCAACACATAATCAAACTGCAGATATTTCATGTTCATGTACTTGCATTTCTCATCATAAAATGTGATATTTTTATAAAACTACATCTAAAATCTGGTTTTTTTAAGAATCATGTGATCATATTCTCGATTTATAACGTTCTGTAATTATTTGCATCTTTTCTTTTTTCTCTTCATTAACATTTGTACTTTTAGTTTGTGTAACTGTAATTCATTACATGTAGTTTACTAATGTGCATGGGTTATACAAGTAATCATATTGAAACGTGATGTATGAAAACCAAAGGGAGTTAAATTATTACATAAAAATAAACTCAAAATCATTTTCATTAAAAATAAATGAATGTTACACAAGTTATTAAGTATTGTTTTATTATTCCCTCAAAGGAAAATTGTATGTAGTAAAACATCGAGGATCCTCTTGCTGATAATAGATATAATATATCGTTAAAAAAAAAGAAAAAAGTATAGCTTTCATTTCTGCCTTCGTTTTCTTTGAAAATGGGAAATCCTATCCCGAAATCAAATAATTCCTGATTAAAATTTCACCTATCATTTATGGAATAATTATTCTTAAAAAAATATTATCTTTAAAATTTACACATGTAAAAAATTTTAACTTTTTGTGCTATTTTTATGATAGATTTTTTATTGGTCTAGATATATGTTTTTTTATTTTTTTTATTTTAACATTTAATAAAAAGATAAGTGAAAAACAAGGGATTAATACTTAAAGGAATGTAGCTCTTTATTTTAATGTAAAACTGAAACTATTGCAGCATAGTTCCTGTAATACGGTTTTGAAATTAATTTCCGATATAATTCTCTGTCATGTATATTTTGTAATTAATAAAACCTTAGCTTTTGTTTCCTTTACTGATGCGGTGAAATTTCAATATTCCAATTTTCTTAAACATAATTTCCGATCTTATAAAATACCTCCAACTTAAGGGAAAAAAAACAGAATTTTAGAGCTCACAGCAAAATCAAATATTTCTCTTGAATTCAAAAAAGCCAGAAAATTAATTTTAAAAATAACGTTATAAATATACTTGAGTCGGTGGCTTAGAGATAGTGTGCCCGGTTCGTTTGTCCAAAATAGCAGGTTCGATCCCGACTGGGGTCGATAGATCTTTTGCATATGAAAATCGTAGGTGCGCATGTCATATAATTATGGCATGTAAAAAATCCCTTGCGTATCAATTTGGTTCTGGTACTCTTGACAAAATTAAATCACATCGCATGCAACGAGAGCTTGAATTAAAATTAATTTAGTTGAAATTTAGTAGCGGGAGCCGCCCCTAGATTGTGCCATCACAAAATGGCTCTCACATTTAGGGACTCGCTGTGTCTACAAAGGCTTGATTGCCAATATGCAGCCCATTAGAAAAAACCCCATTGTAAATAGAATATCCTGTAAAAATTCAAGAAACAATATGCATAGGTATGAAATTTAATTTTCAAAAACCAATCTGCACTCTCTTATTTTTATTTTTCTGAATTTTTACTCTACATTTCCCAGAACGTTCTTTTTAAAAATCCAATTTGATTCTTTAATTATTTGGTAGTTTCAAATATAACATAGGTGGTGAGATAAGAAGTTAAAAGTAGCATCTCTCTTTTAAATGGATTCATCACTTTCTTTCACTGGAGAATAATTAATCTTCTTGACTGGTTCGACGCGTGAAGAGTAATAGAAAAACTGCTTTGTCCGTCATTATTTTAAAATCAATTTATTTAGAAGAATTCAATTAATACATATATTTTTTATTTTCTACTGTTTAGAGTGGTCTCACTTTTATTATCGAGGAATAAATAACTTCATGAACTTCATGAAGTGTGTTGAAATTCGGTACTTCAAATTGGGGTATTTCAAATCTGACAAATCAATTTGATATTTCAAACATTGAATTCACTTTATTGCTTTTATATTTATGTTCTCGTCAATTTTCTTACGATTCAATATTTCAAATAAAAAAAGGGAGTTTAACTCTTTCAAAAATAAAATCAATTATTGTTGTATCATGAAAACACATTTTTAAAATTAGAAATTTAAATTTCTGCCGCTTTTTTTTTACTGAAACATCAGCTTACATTGAATTATTTATACTGCTCTTATTGAATATTAAAACCAGATCATATTATTTAAATCTGCATTTATTGTTAACAGATGAATTACAAGCAAAATACGGCAATCTCACTGTAATCATTTAAATAAGCAAAAAATAGTAAAGAAAAATAAATCTCGTATTTCTTACATTTTTTCTCAAAATGAAATGTAGATCGTTAGTTTTTTTTCAAATAAAATTTACCCCATTGGATAAAGCATAAAATTTTCTCAATCTATTCTAAAAGTCAAAAGATTTGCTTTTAAAACTGCTAAAATTCATTCTTATTAAATGCACATTGTACATATAGATATACTTTAAGTTTATTCTATTTATAAACATCTCTAGAATTACGATATTAAAATATTATAAAGAATTTATTAAAACTTACCGTAAATTCCGGCGTATAACGCACACTTTTACTTTTTTGAAGCTGTAATTTTTAATTTTTAGGTATGTACAATGTGTAACGCGCACCCCCTTTTTTATGAATAAACCTGAAATGTACATGTGAAATGCTCTTATGCTTTGAAGTCATTTATTCAAGACATTTTCCCAAGCTGTAGAAAAAATAGTGTACTTGGAGAACCACAAACATTTGAGTTCATAAGGAATGTCATTTCTATGAAAAAACAGTATTTCAATATATGTAGATTTCTAATTTTTTTACTCATTTTTTTTATTTTTATTTTTAAAGTTCTTATTTTTATACCCTACATATAACGCGCACTTGTAAATTTCAGTCTTATTTTTTGTATTAAAAGTGCGTGTTATAAGCCGGATTTTACGATACATATGACACAATAATACATATAAATCACACACACACATGCGCTAGTTTGAACTTGTAGTTTAATGTTTATTTTGTAATTTCTGTGAGGGGGGGGGGATATAAAATTCGTGAATTTTTCTTTTTTGTTGATGTGTTGCAGAAAGTTAATAAAATATATCCATGATCTCTGTGATATTTGAAAGTAATGAAAATCATTGGCTTGAATTATAAATACGCAAATCAGTAAAAACAATACAAGTAGCTAAGAATATTCTTCTCAGTAACTAAGTGCTTGAATCTCAGTCAGATGGTAAATGAATTACGGAAGCTTTGTGTCACTAGTGTTTAGTTAATTACTCATGATTACTTATTGTATGCATGATTTATAATGATACGCTTGAATAAGCAAAACATAAGATGGTTTGAAGAGTTGTACAAATACCGTAAAACACCCTTTCTTGTTTTTAAATTTTGCTTATTTATTTGAACATCTGTTATACTGAAAGAAAAATATTTTACTTTGAAAGACTTCATGAAGCCTATGAGGAGGGAGATAGAGTTAAAAAAATGTAAATTTGAAAGTTATTATTTTTTTAATTAAAAAACAATTGTTGGTACGTGTTAGATAATTTGTTTCTGCTGTGCTCTATTGCGGTCATAATGGGAGCGACCTACGTATAACTATTAATCATTATTGTTATTCCGTATTCATATTACTCATAATAAAAAATATTTTCCTAGAAAACTATTTTAATTTATTATTAAAGTAGAACACATTGAAAGTATTTTTAAAGATGTCGTAAAATTTTCCTTTTACTTTATTCTCACACAGAGAATAATTTTTTAAAAGAAATCTTTAAATGAGAATAACTTAAAATATAGTTTATTTATTCTACGTTGTTTTCTTTTACAGCAAAATGAAAGTTATTCATACTCATAAAGGTTTACTTAAAACAAAATAATAACTAAGATAATATTTTTTGAAAGACACCTTGTTTCTACCAGATTTACAGTAAATACAATAGTTTTATGCGATGCATTGTATTCTGAGTAAATATTAACTTTTCATGTGCCTCAAGGAATAATTTTTGCTGAAAAATGATAATGGTATCAATAAACCGTTAGGTATTTAATATTTATGTTATTTTACACATTGCAATTTCTAGTTGGCTTCGGATATTGTAGCAATGGTTATATAAAATTTGTTATTGCTAAGGAAATACGAAAAAATTATACGAAATTTATGAATCACAAAAATAAACATTGTGATAAGAAATTAAGAGCTTTTAAAGTATAAGAAGAATTTGTAAAAAAAAAAGGAATTTTTAAAAGTAAAGTTATTGTTTTTTTTGTTCTTATTAAAACAAAAGATGATAAAAAATGTTTTGTAATATTTTTTACATTGTTTTCAATTATTCAACTTATTCTTGTGTAATATTTAGCTTTCTATTTCGGAGAATTTTTCTGTGAATTTTATGTGCACTATATATATATATATATGTTAGGGTAGAACGAATCTTATTTTTTTTTCTTTTTTTCAATTGCTATCCCCCAAGGGAATTTCTTTTCGCCAAACTATTTGAAAAAAAAAATTTATAAAAAATAAAATTAAAAAAAAAATGTTTTTCATTTGCGTATTGTATTGAAATTTTTATATTTTTTGCCATTTTTTTTTAGTAATTATTTAATGTACCGATGTCCTAACGCTGTTGTTCTATGTAAAGTTAGTGGTATAAGGAATGAACAAAATTAAATTTAAAATATTTATGTTTCATTAAAAGCATTTTTCTGAAACAATTAGTACTAGTCCATAATTTTATTCAACTTAGAATATTTCCCCCATTAATAAACACATGTATATTATACGTAGGAAACATTTCTCATTTTCATTTTTTATTAATGAAAAAGTGCTATGAAAACGGAGAAATTTTTCACCATTTCTCCAAGTTATTCTGCCTTTCAGTTTCCCCTTTTCTGTAAACTATCAACAAAAATAGTAATGCGGCAGTCGACTTCTCGAAAAATTAATTTTGTTTTCTCATGCTTTTAGAATATTGAATGTTACATTGGAGTAGCGTGTTACAGATGGCTAAGCGTAATAAAATAATTGCTCTCTAGAAATGATTTTAAATGCTCAGTATTAGGTAATCAAAATGAATTGTGCTAAATAAGCTTCGTTCTGTCAAAGATGTTTTAACTTGCTATTTTCATGAGCAATGTGAGATTTCCCTATGTTTCAAAAACAAATATGTGCATTTTTATAAAGGAATTAAAACAGTGGCTATAAGATTAAATATTCTATAATAAACTTAAGTTTCTGCTGTTTCTCCGAGTACAGGGCTGTACAACAAATTAATAAATTCTTTAATAATTATTATAAATACAGTATGTCATAAATTAGCGATATAAACATAGCGTCATGAGGCATTTACGTATTATCGTAACAATCGCCAACTCTATTAATAACTCGCCAAGTTGGCAGCCCCTATTTCCTATGTGTTCTACGCGCTGAATTGACAAACAGGTGCTTTGTTTCATATAATGTCGCCAATAGGTTGCGATAATTCGTAAGTACCTTTCATTCTTAAAGAAAGATTGGCATCTATAAAAGAGAAACTGATCCGATTTTCGTTTTAGCAGCATGAAAGTGGTTTATTGTTTAAAGCTGCATTTGCCAAAAGAAAAACAAAATAATAATCTGAATGCATGATTTTAATGACTTGTTATTGTGATAAAGTAAATAAAATCCCGTAATGTTCCGATATTTTATGCTCTAGCAAAGATAATATGCGTTGGGATAGTTTGAATCGTTAAACTTTCAAGAAAAAAGAGCAAAAAGCCAAGAGCACAAGCAAGGTACTTCGAATGAAACCCTAGATATCTACACATCGTTAAGTATTGACACCGAAGGAATACAGATGTGTGGAAGTTCAGATGTCTTAGCCAAAGTTAATAATCAATTTAAGTCTCCGGTATGGTACAAATAAAAAAATATGGTACGTGAAAATCAACCTAAATATATCATTCACTGATCAGTGATAGTTTTTTAGCCTCTGATCAATTAACAGCTGTGATCGCATCGTTTATCCTTCAAGACTATGGTGTGATAAACGACTCAGATACAGATATCAAAAACTTTTCTTGTCACATACAAACGGCAGAACTCTGTCAAACTTGTGACCGAAGCATCATCATGATTAAATAAGAAAGGACACCATCAAGGACAGCTATTATCAAGATCAATAATATCCAAATTTTCTGAAATGTCTCACTTTACGGTGCATAGTTTTGAATAAAAACGTTATATAATTTTCTAAACTATAAACTTAATAATAGGTATACGTGTAATGTTAAAATATTTAAAATGAAATATGCGTTTACCATTTAAGTTTTGTTTGTTAAAGGTGAACAAGTAAAGCCGGATAAATTAGAATGCTAAAAATTATTATCGATGTTGAAATACAGAATATGGATTGATTTGTTATGAAATAATATTTGGAGGAACTATCCAAAATTTAATTTCGTAGATAATAAAGGAATTTCGTTAATTTGTTGTACTCTCGTTATTAAATTTCATATGGGGAATTTATTTATTACTCAGAATTCGTGTTATATTTACGTTCTAAAGTTTTCTTTCTTTCTTTCTTTTTTTACTACAATTACTGGTTAAATTCTTATTTTGTTTAAAGTCATGCTTTATTAAATTAATTTAACGCATTGTAATTATTATTTTTGTGTGTGTGAGATTTTCATGCAAAACGACATTTCATGATGGTTGTATCCAAAATACTCTACTAATTTTAAGTGTTTAAAAAACCAAGGTAATTTATTGTGTGTAAATAACATTAACTGCAAATTAATTTACAAAATATAAGTTAATTTGTGTCTATACTAATGAGTATTTTTCTGCTTGTTGTGTAGGAAAAGAAGTTAGAAATATATAAACAGACTAATGCAAATTAACCAAATGTTTAAGATGAACAATTTGAATAAGATGGAACTCTAATGTGTTGAATAAATTTTTGTTTTCATCAAAATCCTGATTTTTTTTCACTATTTTTTTTTATTTCATGATGTTATTTTAAAAATGTATTTACTATTCTCTTTTGTTCAGGACACAAATATATGTGGCTGTAATTAAATTCAGCTTGAAGAAGCCTTTTTGATTTAATAATAAATAAAATAAGAAGTATGATTCCCACACTTATAATAATAGTAGTATATTATATTAATGCACAAAGCTTACTTACAGAAATGTAAATATGTTAACACAGTGAAATACGTTTAACATGAAAACGATTAACACGAATTATCGGTTAACAGGTAATAATACAGCGGTCCCGACAAACTACTATGTATTTTCATGCACTTTTTTCTCTTAACGCGAAACGATAATCACTTAACACGAAAATATTTCCCTTCTAAAAATGAGCAAAATACTAAAAACACCAGCCGGATTGGACTGTCCTACTGTAACATCGGATGAATTTGTTGCAGTAGATGATGCCAGTGTGTGTTCAGTCCCGATTACAGCAGACAAAGACACATTTTGGAGATTTTTCAAAGCTCAGAAAATATCATTAATGCAGATTCCGACGACGAAAATGAAATGAATAATGCAGCTCCTTTTCCCCCACCATCTAGAATGAGGAACATTATTAAAAGTTATGCACAGTTATTTAGACACACATTCCAATGGGGAAATGAATAGCAAAATAGATGACATCGAACAATTTGATACTAAAAAGGACTATGCACAAAGAAAAATATCAGATTATTTTCCCAAAACTCAATAAATGTTTTGTTTTTTAGAAAACTTTAAAACTTCGTATTAAATTTCTTTACTCAGTGTGAATGTTTTTGTTTCATTCAATTTTTTTAAAATACATGCATGTATACATATCTATGTAAATAAAATAAACTTTAATAAACTTAATTTTGATGATGTTTTTTTTTTTCAATACCCTTTAATACGAAATGTTTTTAACACGAAAAAATATTTTAGTCCCTTCAGTTTCGTGTTAAGCGATTTTCAATGTTTTTACTATTATTTCTCTGACCACAGCTAATTGTAATTGAAAAAAATTCACTTTTTTAATATACTGATTTCATGTATACTACTAAATATACTGATTTCATGTATACTACTCAATATACTGATTTCATGTATACTACTCAATATACTGATTTCATGTATACAACTAAATATACTGATTTCATGTATACTACGAACTTTATCTTTGTTTTATCAACTCAAAGCTATTTCTTTTGTATTAAAATGGCACATTTTCATGCAGATCTTATTATTCGTCACTCTCTGATTTTTTTGATGAGTAACATCTTTCCTCTCGGTTGCTGGATATTTGTTGGGAGTGATTTCGTGAAAAGGGACGGATGTGTGTAGCAGAATGTGACGTAAGCGCGCGCTATTTGATTTGACCAATGAGAGTGCGTGGCTGTGTCTTTTCGCTACCCTCGCATGGGGGTCCAACTCTAGTAGCCCTCAAGCACTCGAGCGCTTGACTCTAAATCCGTTAGTCATGACATTGGGGGACAAAAGTGCGGAAGAATGCTTATTTGAAAATGGACAAACAGTGATTTCGGTGGTCGTATACATTTATTCGAATCAAACGGTTAAAAAAAAAATTAAAGATTTCCTGCATTTTGTACTTTTACCATATAACGAAGGTGGTTCTGCTCTTATAAAAAAATTATCACTCGCTTCCCCTGATTTTGAGTGGTGATTTTAACTTTTAACTTCAGTTTGCCAAAAGCTGAGCCGCGCTCATAGCTTTTATGAATGATGAACTCAAGCTCGAAATGAACACAAATTAGAATGTATCGACTGCTAACAGTGGTACTGTTATTGACGCTGTTTTTCAACGGTTTTTAAATACTTTGAAATCACAAGTATATGACACATATACTTGTGATTTCAAAGTATTTAAAAACCGTTGA
>BMAV01008967.1:42533-52857 GCA_019973955.1 Trichonephila inaurata madagascariensis
TGGTGTAAGTCGGAGAAATAGTCCAAGTACACCATCATCACAAATGTTTGACGTGGCTTCCTTTTGTTATGCAAATGTCCCATCTGTGAATTAGTTCTTGTCACAGATTTGTCAGCATGTTTCCGTCGATCAAATTAATTGCATCATAGATTCTTGATTTTAGTTCAAGAATGGATGTAGAAAATGACGGAGTGTACGCTTGGTCCAGTACAAAACTTCAGTGGTGATCGGGATGGACACTAAATAACACCTTCACGACCAATCCGGCACCTCAACATTGAAGTGAGATGTAACATTGTGGTATTGATAAGGCGTGCCAACCTATTGAAAAATTGAAACACTTCTGACATTTTTTCTTTAATGATTGGCACAAGGAAAATCTGTAGCATGTACAGGTAAATGATTCCTGTGGCAGTTTTTTTTCAGCGAAGAAAGATGGGCCGAGAACATTCGAGGTATTCTCTGCACAAAACGCGTTTACCTTAGGACTGTCCTTTTCGTGTTATGGGGATTTTCCGACCCCCAAATGACACCTAACGCCCTCTATGAATAAACTTAGGTTACATTCCAACTTGTCTGACTTTAAACGGCTTAATTTCATTTAATATTTCGAAAGTTCTTAACTTAAGAAAATGGCCAACTAGTTTGTAGACACCCTGCATAAGGGGGAGTTTGAAAAGACTACAATATTTAACAATTGTAAGAGTCTTTTAAGGTCGCTAATTTTTTTTTATTTAGTTATCTGATGTTAAAATCTTTTTATGCGTAATATATTTCTCAGGCTAGTTGTGTTTTTCTCTCTTTGAGATAATATTGAGTAGTTGAGAATTTTGTCATTTCGGAGTGCTTTGTGAGAGATTTAACAGTATCTAGTTTAAAGAACACATTTCTCAAATATAATGTTTATGTTTCACCATCTAACATTCTTTGATTTTAGATTGTATATTTGAAAACATTATTTGAGAAATGTGTAATATGGTAAGGAAGGAATGGAAATCTCCCTCCCCCTCCCCTAAAACATTTAGTGAATTGAAGAATATTTCATAATTTTGCACTATCTATTTTATAAACATGTAGTTTATTATACAAAAAAAAAAAAAAAAAAAAGAAAGAAAGAAAGAAACCAGTAAAAAGCAAAAAATACAATTCAGGCTCTCAAGCTGTTAGCTGGTTTTTAATAATTGAACATTAATTACCCTTTTATAAATTAACAGTCCTTCTTTTCTGATTTACTTAAAAATTCATCCTTAGATTTCTAGGAAAATATATATTTTTTTTTGGATATCTGTCACCATATTGTAGAAGTAAATTAGTACACAAAATAATAACAATGAGTCTTTTTTTTTAAACGTTTCAAAATGTATATCATTAATTATTAAATAATTTCAATTATGAATAATATGGGATTATTCCTGGCTTTTTCTGAAAAATAAATCGAGGTATTTTAACGTACTCATTTGTCTTATATGTTCTATTTTTTCCGACGCCAACTCATGCATTTCTTAAAATGGGAGGATAATTAAAATAAATGATGGAAAATCCGAAGGCAAAAGAAGAATTAATGAATAAACACCGTAATTATTCTTTATTTAATAACCTAGATAATGAAAAATTATTGTAGTTGGCTTGTCAAGTAAATTATTAGATTGAAATAAAATAAATTGTTAAAAAGTATTTTCATGATGCCAGATTTTATTTCATTAAGGCCTCTTAGGGTTATTGCATTGGGAATAAGTTCATATATCAGTAATTTGAGCTAGAAAAATGTAAAGAATAAAGTTTTGTAAAAATATTAATCTTAAGAACGTATGGGAAGACAATTTTATGATTATATTCTGAAATGTTTAATGTAATATGTTAATTTAAGAAGATTTACGTCGTTATGATACAAAAATTTAATTCGTAATTTGTATTAATAATATTTTAAAAAAGTATCATCATTTATTTTACTTTATTTATTACTTAATATTATTTCATTTGTTGTTTTAATATTACTTTTAAAAATTGTCATAAAATCATTTGTATTACTAAAATAAATGATATATTTTGCAAAAATTCAAAGAATATTAGGACTTTTTTCATATTTTTTTATTTTTATAAACTGGCACTAGAACGAATGCAGTGTACTTAAAATTCATTGATTTTTTTTGTGTTGATTTAATGCAAGGTATATAAAATTTTGAATGATATTACATTTTTTATACAGAAAAAAAGATTAATAGTTTTACTTCTTTTGATATACTTTTCAAGATGATTGAGTTATAGATATCGAAAAAACTTTGTTGTATTCATGGTCGAAATTATTTTAATTAAATAATAATTAAATAATTTCGACCACATTTTTTTTCGTTTAATTAATTATAATTATTCCTGTGAATAATGAATTATATTCGAAATATGTAATTGTTTTCCTAATTTGGAAAATTATTCTATGTGCTTTATACACTGGTATTGAAGATTTATGTTAAATATATGAGCGTTATTACCAAAAATATTTTTTATTGTGTGTGTGCAAAAATATTTACTAAGTAAAAAAGACAACTTCCAGTAATTGTGTCTATCCGTACATATGTTATCAAATGGAATTGCATTAAATTTTTGGACTTAAACATTACTGTTTCAAAATTTATAGGGAACACAATTACAAATTTTAATCATTTCAATTTATTGTGAGAGTTTTTGTACTTTTTATCATTTTATAACAAATCGATGCTAGCAAATGATTGAAATTTTTTTTTATTGCATTCCTTTTTAAATTTCTATGCTTATTTCTATTCGCGAGCGATTAATAGATAACTAAACCCGATATCCACTTGAAGTTCTAAAATTTTTTGATTTGGAATATAATTGGATGTAATCCAATCTCTCAAGTGAGCTTTTTTGGATTGTTAAACAAAATATTTTGAATGCAGTTCCTAGCTTTGAGAAATAAATGTTTTTATTCTTCCTTGGATGTTTTTGCTTGTTTTTTTTTTTTTTCATTTCAGTATTAAAACCAAATTGCCCAGTGGCTGAGTGGTTGCGTATAGTGTTTCTACGCCACAGATCCGGAATTCAAATCCCGGGCTGGGCAAGGTCGACTCAGCCCTCGATAAATGAGTATAAAATTTGTTTGAAAATTAAACACTGGGGGTTTCGCGTAAGACTGACCACCTGACCGGAACATCTGCTCATTCATCTCAGTGCCCAAGATCTGGAAAACTGAGATGAGCGTAGTAGGCCTTGGCCCTCATGTGCAGTTTAGTTTACTAAAACAAATATATTTTTAATATAACATAAAATATTCAGTGATTGCGCTTAATTCAGCAATAATTCATAATTCTCCAATTATGTAGGACAGTAGTGAGGATTGCTTTGGCAATATTTAGGTTTTTGCTCTTGCTATATATGATGGCTGATGATGTCATAACTATTTAAGTATAGAGAATGGTGATTAAGGTTTTGTTCCATTTCCTCAAAATATGTACAGTTTGATATGTATAAATAGGTTTATATTTCAAGACATATATCTATCTATCGACAGAAATTTCGTGAATTCGATCTCATTAAACTACATACACTTTAAAAGTTATTTTTGCATAAACATTTATGGATCATAAGCTTCAAATAACCTTAACTCAAACCGCAAATAATTGTTCAAATAACACAGATTTACAACATGAAACAAATTTATCTTTTACTATGTTAAAGAAATAGTGTCCTGCAAAATATCATTACAAAATTAACTAATCAGAATTACTTATATGAGAAAGAAAACAAAAATAAATGAAAAAAAAAAAAATTAAATAGGAGCGAGAATTTATGAAGTTACATAAAACAAATAAAAGGCTTTAATGTTTTGAAATTTTTAGAAGCAATTCTTTTCTCTTTGTATCGACTGCTACATTTTTGTGCAATTTTGTATAGTTCGTAAATTCTGTATGCGATAGCGTAATATTTACAATTTACGTGATTGGAATAATTGACAGCATTCGAATGTACTTAAAAACCAATAAATTTATGCGATGCTAGTAAATGGTTCGTATCAGAACAAAGTAATTTAAGAATTTAACTTAGTGCTAGCGTGACATGTAACACAAGTGTGGTAAGAATTGTATCTTCGTAAATAATCATATTTCTACAATGCGGTATAAGCTGTGTGAGTTTTTTAAAAAACTTTAAAGAGAAAGTTTGAATCATATGCTTAAACTTCTCAGCATTTAGATTATTGTGTTAATTAACTTACTAAAAATAAATATAGAACAAAAACTTTTTTCGTTGAGCTTTCTTTCTTTCTTTTTTTTTTTTTTAAATAATGAGTCAAATAATTTATTACAAAAAAAAGCAAATAATCACGAAAAAATTAATTACTTGGAAGTAATTTATTAATGAGTTTTAACTAAAAAATAAAGGAAATAAAAAATAACTAAAAAAAATATCATTTATTTTTAGAAAGCTTCCTTTCATAATAGAACAAAATGTCTTGTTTCTTTATCCGTATCTCGCGAAAAGAATTAAAGAAAGAAGTTGTATAAATAAAACATAACCTCGAAATGTATATGTTTAAAAGATTTAAGTAGTTCTTTTTTAAAAATATGAATAACAAAGCTTGGTTATTTAGGAGCATTGACGACGTTTACATATACTATAACATGATTCAAATTAAATAAAGTATTTGAACCGCTGACATAATTGATCACCGTGGATTTTAACGACACCTTGGCAAATATTTGTTCTCCTGTATCGTGTTTATTTAATCAATTGCCTTGCCTTCTAGGTGACTAACTTTGTCTTATTTCAACACCTGATATTAGTACCGAAGTAGGAAAAGAAGTGTTTTTAGGTTTAAGTTTCGGCTTTTAACGTTTTATGCTCGCTCGCTATGCTTTTAAAACGAATTATAGTTTCTTTTTTCTTATTTAATGCACAGTTAGTGACACATAATGTACTTTATATACTTTGTTGAGTTCTCAGCTTGTAATAGTGCTTTGGTGATTGATATGCTTACAATTCTGCAAAAAGTGAGCTACATGTGTAAAGCAATATAATGTAATAATTAATTCCATGAAACGATTATGCAATAAATCTTTTGTAATTTGAAATTATTTGCAATATAGATTATTATTTAATACTTAATATCGATATATTTCTTAAGATAATCATTTAAGGTATCCGACTACGTTCGAAACCGTGATTTAAAAAAAGCGCATAAATGGATAATTTTCATCATATTTAATGTCACTTAGATTAGAATACATGCATAAAAGTGTTTTAAGGACACATTTTGACAAAAAAAAATTATTTAAATACAATATTTTGGCAAAAAACTAACTTAAAATAATCTTTTTTCAAAATGTTCTCCTTTTGTGAAAAATGCTTCTATTATAATTATATTTTGCCTGTATATAGCTCAGACCTTTCTACAGAGGCTCAACTAGAAGTTTTGAAATATATAACTTAGAAGTGCGTTTATCCATGTTTTTCGACAAAAGAGGGGTGAAATTTTAAGAAAAAAACGCCGATAGTTATTTAAATGGTTGTAACTCTGAAAATAATGTGAATTTTTCAACAATCATAGTTCAGCCTCTGTAAAGAGGTCTGAGTTATATACAGGTAAAATATTGTTATAATAGAAGCATTTTTCACAAAAGGAGAATTTTTTGAAAAAATATTATTCTAAGTTAATTTTTTGCCAAGATACTGTATTTAAATAATTTTTTTTGTCAAAATATCCTTAAAACAATTTTATGCATGTATTCTAATCTGAGTGACACTAAATATCGTGAAAATTATCCATTTATGCGCTTTTTTAAAATCACGGTTCCGAACGTAGTCGGATACCTTAAATGAAAATTACGAAATAATATAGTGTGGTATTTTTTGCTACTTATATGAATCAATATTCTCAGTAATAATTAGTATTATTTGCTATTCGGAGTTTTTTCTCTGCTTCAGTATATTGCGGGGCCGCGGTACCCCTGTGACCATGGCTACTGACTCGTGACCAGCATGTCATGAGTTTGAACCCTATTCACACTGATTACACGCCGTGTAGATTGGTTGATGTACGTTAAATCTGTCGAGGCTCTAAACCCTCCCTTTAGCGTGGTGCAGAAATTTGGAGAGGGTTGTTAGCTTAAGTATCGTATTCGTGTTTTGACCATGGCTCAGAATTACTCGGTCCGTCACCAATAGCCTTCGTCGCCTTGCTTTATACGGTGACGTTAACAAAACTCAATCGCTTCGTCTATCAGCCGTTTTGAATTTGTGGATATTATCTTAATGTTATGAAATATACACCCACCCCCAAAATTAGTGCATCGATTTAAACACAATGATTTGTATCAGATAAACAAAATTTAATGAAGGCTTCTGTGGAATTACATTTTTTTCCAAAATATTTCTTAAAATTCATAAATAAAAATCACGCGTCTTTTCATTAACATGTCATTTGGGTACTTTGGGGCCAGAATTTAATGGCATCTCTTTTCCAACCAAACCCAAGAAGTGAAGCGTGAACGAAAGATGCAAATTAGAAAGCTTTTAAATATCAGAAGTTAGAGTAAGCGGTGTGGCAATTTGAGGAATGTTATGATAATCAATGATTCAAGCGTGAAGAGGTTCTAGAAAAATTACGTGTCAGCCAACAGAAGTTATTCCTGACATAGAGCCATTAGGTCAAGGTGCATACCATTGCACTCCAGTAAATGCGCAACTTCCAATAAGATTGGATCGGTGGATCGAAATTAAGGTAGGGGTGACTATTTAATATTAGGATCTGTGATAGTATTGGAATTGAGTTTAGGCGAGTTAGTTATTGATAGTGGTCCGGGTTACGTTATTTCGGTATTATATATATTGTGTGTTAAGGTATCCGACTACGTTCGGAACCGTGATTTTAAAAAAAGCGCATAGATGGATAATTTTCATGATATTTAGTGTGACTTAGATTAGAATACATGTATAAAATTGTTTTCAGGACTTGACAAAAAAAAATTACTTAAATACAATATTTCAGCAAAAAATTAACTTAGAATAACGTTTTTTCAAAATGTTTTCCTTTTGTGAAAAATGCTTCTGTTATAATGATATTTTGCCTGTATATAGCTCAGTACTCTGTACAGAGGCTCAACTATGATTTTTGAAAAATTCACATTATTTTCAGAGTTATAACCAATTGAAATAATTATCCGCGTTTTTTTTCTTAAAATTTCTCTTCTCTGTTGTCGTAAAACATGGATAAACACACTTCTAAGTTATATATTTCAAAAATTCTAGCTGAGCCTCTGTACAGAGGTCTGAGCTATAGTTAGGCAAAATATTATTATAATAGAAGCATTTTTCACAAAAGGAGAATATTTTGGTCATTCTATGTTTATTTTTTGTCAAAATATTGTACTTAAATGATTCTTTATTGTAATACTATTCTTAAAACAATTTTGTATACATTTTCTAATCTAAGTGACATTAAATATCATAACTATTATCCATTTATACGCTTTTGCAAAATCACGGTTCCGAACGTAGTCGGGTACCTTAACCAGAATTTCTAGTTATAACTTTCGATTCGCAAGTGCCAAGGGGGTATGTAGATCTTCTGCGTCCCGGGTCCAAAATGCGCTTAAATCGGCGCTGATAATAGGCAAACTGAAAAATTTACTAATTCTTATGTAATAATTAACTTTTGTTTCTTATTTCACGGTTCATTTTCAGATAGAGAAAATAATAATTGTAATATTAAGAATAAGAATATTAATAATAATAATAACATAGTCATTAATACATCAGCAACACCAATACGAATTACATCAAAGATAATTACAACATTGGTTATAAAAATATTAATAATAATATCATTATATTGGCAATAGAAACAACGATATTGATATTAATAAAAACAACAATTATAATGACACCAGTTATAATAATAAGTTAAAACAATAAAAATAAATGAAATGTGGTAAAAAAAAAAAACTAGTGTTATAATAAAGAAATATGTCCACTCGCGAAAAAATGTTAATATTTCTTTCTCTTTCTCTCTTTTACATGCTTTCATTTTATTATCTAATGTATCCACACAAAATTCAGACATTTGTTTCATATTGCTAGAAATCATTTCATCTCGAGTTTATATACAAAAACCATTTTTTTTCTTTAAAATATTTGATTTCAAGTTAATGTGATTTAAAAACTAAGCATTTATGAAATATTATTTTTGACGTTAAATAATGCTCTTTTATAATTACTTCGGAAATAATGTCATTTAAAACCAAGTTGAAAAAAAAAGAGCATGATTTTTTCGACCTCAAATAACATTCTAATTATTTTCACCAGAAATTAGAATAACATCTCTCAAACCTGCTATTTCGCATCCTCGTCACCATCACCCATCCCGATCTTTTATAAAAATCTCATTAATATTAATCCAAGCGTACCCTCACACACAAAGGCAGTAAATAAACCTGCAAGTAATTCGTCCCTATTGCTATTAAGTAACAAAGTAAAAGTATACCGCGGATGAGCACAAAATGAAATAAGTAACTACGACAACGCGAAGTGAAGAGACAAGGTTCGGAGAATTAACGTCTTTTCCTGTTTTCCATTTTTATTCTTTTTTTTCCTTTTCTTTTTCTTTTCTCTCTTCTTACATTATTTTTCTCCTTTTCTTCTCAGCTTCTCTTAAGAAACAAAAAAAAAAAATTCTTTAAGAAAACGGGAGAAAAGCAGGATATCGTGGAGTAGAGTCGTTAGCATTCATGAAGTGGAAATTGCTCGAGAAGAACAGCTTCATTTGAATATCGTAGAGCGCATTAATCACCGAGTGCTCTGCTCACCAACAATGGCTGTTGCGTAATAAAAGAGTCCCAAGGTAATCACCACGTGGGAAGTTAGGGGTGGTGCAAATAAAAGAAACGAGGACAGTCACTTTGAAAGGAACGAGCATCGGTTTTGATGACTATCATTTACAAAAGCTACCCCCTTCTTTTTACCAATGGATGATAGAGTTGGCGAGGATGGTTCTTAACTTTTTTTTTTTTACTTTTTCTCTTTCCACTAGGTATTACTCGGAATCGCCAAGAGGCAAGGCATGCAATCGGATAAAGTAGGAAGTGATTTTATTGAGTATTACTTTTTTCTTTATTATTTAGGGGCGTTTGAGGCACGGAAGGGATGGTCCAGAATTTATCAGATGCAGTCCCAATTTTGAATGGATGATTGATTTAATTTGGTTTCTTTTTCTATGCAATTCTTGTAACTTTTTTTCGAGTGGCACTTGAGAATTGTGCGGATTGAAATATGTAGTGTTTCTAATAAGCTGAGTACTGTTTTTAAATTATAGATTCAAAAAGAGGTTTCGATGTATGAGTTATTAAGTTTTTTTATTGTTAAGTCAAATAAAATTTTGGAAAACGTTTTCTTTAATAATTTTTTCTTGTTTTAGAACAGAGAACCATGACTTCTTTTTATAATTCGGGTACATTTCAATATATTTAGCAACATTTAATATTGAAAATTCAAGAGCAGTGCATCATATTGTCATATTTTGTATTTTCTGAAGTTTAAGGTATCCGACTACATTCGGAACCGTGATTTTGCAAAAGCGTGTAAATGGATAATATTTATGATATTTAGTGTCACTTAGATCAGAATACATGTATAAAATTGTTTTAAGGACATTATGACAAAAAAAATTATTTAAATACAATATTTTGGCAAAAAATTAACTTAGAATAACCTTTTTCCCAAATGTTCTCCTTTTGTAAAAAACTGCTTCTATTGTATTAATATTTTGCCTGTATTCAGCTCAGACCTCTGTACATAGGCTCAACCAGAATTTTTGAAATGCATAACTTGGAAGTCGGTTTATCCATGTTTTACGAAAACAGAAGGGAGAAATTTTAAGAAAATACGCCGATAATTATTTCAAATGGTTGTAACTCTGAAAATAATATGAATTTTTCAAAAATCATAGTTGAGCCTCTGTATAGAGGTCTAAGCTGAATACAGGCAAAATATTAATACAATAGAAGCATTTTTTACAAAAGCAGAACATTTTGAAAAAGTATTATTCTAAGTTAATTTTTTGACAAAATATGGTATTTAAATATTTTTTCGTCATAATGTCCTTAAAACAATTTTATACATGTATTCTAATCTAAGTGACACTAAATATCATGAAAATTATACATTTATGCGCTTTTTTAAAATCATGGTTCCGAACGTAGTCGCGCGCGCGGATACCTTAAATCTAAAACACCTTTAAATATATTTAACCTTTAAATTATTAACACCATTATTTAACACCTTTAAATTATTGTATATTTAACCTAAATAGTAGATAGTT
>BMAV01008967.1:55857-130227 GCA_019973955.1 Trichonephila inaurata madagascariensis
CTTCTATTGTATTAATATTTTGCTTGTATATAGCTCAGACCTCTGTACAGAGGCTCAACTATGATTTTTGAACAATTCACATTATTTTCAGAGTTACAACCATTTGAAATAATTATCGGCGTATTTTCTTAAAATTTCTCCCTTCTGTTTTCGTAAAACATGGATAAGCCGACTTCCAAGTTATGCGTTTTAAAAATTCTAGTTGAGCCTCTGTACAGAGGTCTGAGCTATAAACAGGCAAAATATTAATACAATAGAAGCATTTTTTACAACAGGAGATAATTTGGAAAAAAGGTTATTCTAAGTTAATTTTTTTGTCAAAATATGGTACTTAAATAATTTTTTATTGTAATACTATTCTTAACCCAATTTTATATACATTGTCTAATCTAAGTAAAATCACGGTTCCGAATGTAGTCGGATACCTTAAATATTTTGTATTACAAAAGATATGTTATTCTTAAATTAGTAGGGTTTCAAGAGTATGTGATCCTTTTTATAGTTCTACAAAGTTTTATTCATTGAAGGCTACTATATTAGAAAATAGCCAGCGCAACGCAAAAATTTCTTAATATTTATTACAAAATTATTTATTTTCATATGTGTGCTTATAACTTATAAAATTATGATTATATTTCAAACATTTTGTACTTTTTTGAAACCATAATCCTTTGTAAATAATGTGTAAAATATTCGAATTATTTAATTTAAATTTAAAAGAATTATACCTGTTTGAAATTTGTTTATATTTTCACGTCCCGCTCCCCGAGACAATATTAACACCCCTAAGACGCCTTAGCGTAAACATTTGCGATGTTCAGATTTAAATATAAAGAATTTTTAAACATTAATAAAAATATATAAAAGCCCGAAATAAATTTAATATAATCATATTCGTATTTGTTATGAAGATATATACAAAATTATTCAGCAATTTTGAAAGTTTGTGAATCTCTTCTGCTAAAAATAAACACGCAGATAGAAAAAAAAAAGTCCACGATCTTGAATTTTCTTGAAAGTTTTATACGAAAATTCAGTTAATGCTTTATTCGTTTATCGTGAAGTATAAAAGGCGGCTTAACAGCAAATGCGTCGCTCAACTGAAATTCAAAACAAGTAAAATAAAGAAAAAAAAAGGAAGTCTCAATCATTCATGGTGTGTTCCAGAATATGGTGTATTGTGATAGGAATGAAACCGAAAGGAAAGGATCCGAGAAAGAAAATCCATTTTCTTCACGAGGATAACGGGTGCCAGCATTTTATTAGAAATACCAGCTCGATGCAATTCAATTTCACCAAAGACAGCCTCAATAAAAACTCATAAATAATACACTAGTATAACGCTTTTCTTATTATGAAGAGACTATCACACATGGAATATGGTACACGACTGCAAATGTACGATGAAGGGGTGGGAAGACAAGTGGAGTAAGTCTTGACTGGAACTACGAAATCGTTGTCTTATAAAATCTGATAAAAAGTGTAATTATAAAATGTTTTGCATAAATTTTGTTGTGTGACACTGAAACTCATTTTAATTATTATAATTTTCTTAACAAAATTATGCAGCTACGGATGTTAGAATTTGTAGTAAAGTTTTTCTAATGTTAAAGATATTAGTAGTTATTATGAAAATATTATAGTAATATTTCTATAATATTAAACATATCAAATAGAGTACTAATAAAGCAAACATATTTTATTTATTTCAAATTTAATAGATTTATTGTTTTTTAAGTAATTTAGATATTATAACCTGAATAAGAGAATACTTATTTTAAAATATTATCAGATTTATGTAGCAATATAAATTAATTGACTACTTTTCAGAAATACGGAAAAAACATTTGAATATATTTTTTAAAAAAATATATTAACTGAAGAAATATACTACTGAGACAATTTAAAATACTCAGTAGAATCTGACAATCGCACTGTCTCAGAGTTCAAATATATAAATAGTATTGTCTGTTTCAAATGCGATTGGTATACAAAAAATACGAGCTTATTGTATTGTCTCTAAGTTCAAATATAGAAATAGAATCGTCTGTCTTGTTGAAATCGTATTGTCATATTTGTTTCGTATTGCAAAATGTGTAAATTTATTGTACTGTCTCGAATATAGAAATCGTATTGTTTCTAAATCCAAATATTTTTCATACTACAATAATAATAATAATAATAATAAAAAGGAATATGAACATAAGCTGTGTATTTATTGACTACCAGCAAATTCTTATAAATGATTTTTTTAATGTAAATGTATGAAGTAATTTAAAATTATCATGTCAAAATTATGCGAAATGTGATTGGATAAGACGCAGGTACATAGATTACTTCTTGTTTAAATTATAACGTTTTCAACATGTTACTCGTGTTTTGTTATTTATCCAATTAGTAGTGTAATAAATTGAATTAAGTTGAGATGAGATTAAATATTGTTTTTTTTTTCTAAAATGATTTTGCATTTCGGAATTTTTATTGCTCTTTCTGAAAATTGTGTGTGTTATGTTTATTTCAGAGATTACCCAAATCAGTTTATAATTGTAAGGAATCTTAAGAATTGAAGAAAATTTACTAGATGCATTGTAGATGCTCGATTTTACAAGATGTTCGAATGTCTTAATGAAATGACCGGTATAACAATAATTTTTTTGTATTTTACTGATTCAATATCACAAAGGAAACTTTGTTAAAGTTATCAATTAAAAGCACCTTGCTTCCAAAGAATTTTTTATTTCAGTATCATTTAATCCACTTTTAAAAAAATTCTTAATTACATTAATTAATTTTATTAGACGCAGAAGTTGGCGAGTTTTGATAAGATAATCTAGCCAAGAATCAGGTTGTTCAATGGAATTTTTGCTGCGGCTATGATCAAAATATCTTTTTTTAGTGCCGCAGAAAAATTCGAAATGTCCTTAATAGTTATTCCTAGTTTGAATGCTAGCATCTGCATTACGAAGCTCAATTAGATACTGCAGCCAATTGCAAGTTATTATTCAATTCCTGTTGCAATTGGAACTGTAGAGTCCCTTTTAAAAAAATTTTCCAGGGACTTTCTTTTTTAAAAAGTAAAATAATAGAAAATGTAATGATACCAAAACATTACATGATCAGACACCATCAATGTTTTGCGACAAATTAAATCACATTTAACTTCTAGACAATTTCACAATTTTGTATCATACAAAGATTTTAAATGCGCTGAAAGATAATGACCATTTTTATTGTAGGCAATTCTTATTGCACAATTCATGCTGCCATTTTATTATTTTTCAACATGAAGATTTATGTTATATGTGTCGTTTGTATCAATATGTATTAAGATAAAGATATCTTTGTAACTATTACCTTTACTAAATCATGATAGCAAATTTGTACGTTCAGTAAATTCTTATGAATCATTTAAATTTAAATTTCTTTGATAGTATGGGAGATAACTTAATAAGCTGTAATTTTAAAATTGTTATTTTAAAAGTGTTCTAGAAAAATTAAATACAAAATTTTTTCCCTTATGTATGATTAATACTTTTATAAACTGAAAATATTTATTTAAAAATAAGGTAGTGATAGGAATGAGTAATTACTGTGATACATATTGCATATAAAAAATTTTCTGTAGACATCACAAAAATAATGAATAATTATGGGATTTTTAGTTTTAATATTAATTAATCAAAAGAGCAACCAAGCTTTTTTATAATAAGAAATGAACATACTCTGATTAGATAATTAATTGTATTTTACAAAAGATAGCTTTATTGATTTAAATAATGCGTTTGTACAAAATCATTTTACCAAATAAATCTAATGTGCTAAAATGTATTATACTTTTTTTTATTTATAAAAGTAAAAAAATGCATTGAGTCATTTTGATATATTAAAAACAGCATTTTGAATTAATTTTTATTCATAATGAATCCTAAGCTATCTCATAAAATATTAAACAATCATATACGTTTTTTTTTTGTTTTTTTTATCAATTGAACCAAAAGTGTTTTTAGGAAATTAAATTGTTGGATATAAACCACTTTCGTACCAAAAGCAGTAAAACCTCCATTGAAAAATACCAGTCTCCGGAAATGGTAATTCCTTTTCTAGAATTCTAGTATTCTTTCGGGAACGACACTCTGGAGTATACACAATATTATACATTTCATTTTTAGGAGTGATATTTCTTGTTTTCTACTCTGCCTTTCCGACCCAGGAGTAAATTTTTTAAGAAACACTGGTAGGCAATTTTGCAACTTTTTTGAATTATTACGGACATAAGGACGACCCTCTCTCGAATACCTTAGAATAACTTTCACATCTGGGTGCTTTAATAACGAGGGAAATAAATAAATAAAAATGGGAATATCTCAACGATTTATCGGCACGAACGTTTACGGTGGATGCCTCCATCGCTGAGATACAGGTTTTTCTTTCTGTCTTTGCATGCATATATGAGGCATAAATTGATAGGTACATTTAGACGCTAAACGTGCATTGGGGATTTAACTTCGAGATATTAAACTTCTATTCCTATTGGTTGAAGATGAATAATAGATATTGTAGTTTGATATATTATCCAAAAATGTAAATCTGTGACATTTATGAAAAATTTATTTTGATTCACAAGGTGCTAAATTCTTTAAACTGGAGTAAAGCTACAAAATTGAATTGTAAATTGGTGGTGTTAGGCTAAACGCACATTATCAATTCTTCTACGACTAAACTGAGAAATATAGTTCACAGGTGTTGCGATTTTTCTTCTGTTTATCTAATTAGTTGTGAGAAGTGCGTACATAATTGATAGTCGGTTTTTAAAATTGTTGTACAATCAACATAGAAACACTCCTTTGTGTTTTATTTCATATGGATACAAAATTCAGAAAAGGAAAAGGAGATACCGTATATATCCTATAATCAAGGATAGATAACTAAATAGAAAGCTCTTTATATTAAAAAAAATATACAGAAATATTTTTAAAAAATATTGCAGAATATGAATGAATAATATTTTAATGGAATACATAGGTTCAAAATTGGCTGTGTTAGGCTAAGCGCGCATTATCACAATTCTTCTACGACTAAACTGAGAAGTATAGTTGCGTAGGAGTTACGATTTTACATCGATTTAATTGTTTAGTTGTGAAGAGATGTACGCATAATCGATAGTCGTTTTTTTTAGATTTTATGTGCGATCAACAGAAAAACATTCATTTGTGTTCTGCTTCTTATGAATAATAATGTTCAGAAGTGGAAAGGGAGATACTGTGTATATCCTATATGCAAGAATAGATAAATGAATGGAAAATTCCTCATATTATATGTAGCAATTCAAGAAATATCCAGAAAAGGCTTTAAAGTACTATGAAATGAATGCAAATTTTTAATGGAATATATTTGCTTAAAATTAAAAGAAAGCCTTGAATTTTAAATTTTTCTTTGAATTTCCGGAAAAATGTGTGACAAAAGGATTTGTAACTTTGGTCATGCGAATAATATACTTTTTAAACGCAGCATTTTCAGCGTTTTTTGAGTATTTAGGGTTACTTAAGAGCATTGCCACGAAGCATTTAAGATATTATCACCAAGTTGAGAAAGAAAAAAAATAGTATATCTTTGATCACCATATGTATCTTAAAAAGCTAATAAGTTATTTTATAGTTTTCATGAAACATTTGAATTTTTTTAAAAGTATCACCTATATTCTTGAAAAGTTCAGCATTTTTTCCATGTGCTTTACTTATAGTTTCCAGAATTTGCAATCAGTTTTCACGAAGCTTACAGAAATATGGAGATTATACAAGAGAAACATATAGAAATTTTAAATTAAGAGTTCGAATAGTCATCATCTGAAGAAAATAATTTTTGGTGCGCGTACAAATATATCAGTATTTTCTCCCAGATTTTGGTTGCCAATAATGTTGGACAAATTATAAAAAGAGCTAGTTAAATCTCAGAAAAAATCTGAAAAATATTAACGACGCAATGAGCCAAATTTGTGTTAATCTGAAATTAGCTCGATGATAAGAGAATTTGCATACAGTCATTCAGCCGCGGTAGCTGAGTGATTATGGTCGTGAATTAGTGTGGCCGGAGTTGTTCCTATCCAGTAATAAGTCATCGAGTGGTGTGATATGGTAGACTGGAGAGAGAATGCCAGTTCAGTAGACGTCTTCGTCACGACCGAATTTCAATATTATGACTTCCATAGCCTTCGTGTTGCTTTAAGAGTGCGACGTAAATCAAAAATTAAATCAAATACGCATATTGTGTAATTATTTGCTTTATTAAGATATATATATATAGTATAATAAAATAAAAGTGAAGAAGTTCTAGAACATACAGTACTAAAGAAGGAAGAAATTGGAATTCACAAGGCACAACAAATGTAGATACAAAAAAGTCTTTGGACTAAACTGGAGACCTGTTATGATTTCTAAAGCTGTCGCTGAATTAGGCCAGTGATTTAGGGTTAGCAAAGCTTTATGGATCCAACCTTCCCCGTACAGCAGAAATTTTCGACATGATAGGGGGAAAAATAGAGCCATGTTGAGAAGTTAAGATATATATATATACCATTGGGTGAAATTGCCTTTTTTGCTGTGATGCCTCCATTTGCGTGCGTTTCTTGGACTATTTCCCTCTTATTGGTCAGATTGATACATCTTTTAAATAACTCTATTGAGAGTTTTTTCTTGCTATGGAATTGAGTCTTATTAAGTTTATTCATGAATTTTTGTATCGTAAAACAATTAAACCCATGTAAAATCTTATTAAAATTTGCTTAGAAGAGCAGCAATTAAGTAAATATGGAATTCCGAGTTATCTTCGAAGAACTAAAATAATTTCTTTTAAACAGATTTGATACATTTTACGTAAGAACTAGCTTTAAAAACTCATTTCGGTGTAACGTGGATACTTTAGAGTGCATAGTTGTCTATTATCGCAGTGTGTATCATTCCTTCTAAAACCGTGTCAAAATTCCGAACCTATAAACAAGAAATTTGTCTGAAAGTATAAGCAACAGAAAGTTGAAAAAGGGGTTTTATTTTACTATATTAAAGTAGTTAATATACTTTAAGGAGCACTTCGAGTCATAAGTATCTATATGAGTTACAAACACTGGAAAATTCTTTATATTGAACACTTAAACGTATTTACTAAAGCATCTTCAAATGATAACATACATTTTATTTTGTGTTTTCCTTAAAAGTGATGTCATCAGTGTTGCCAAAGAAAAGCTCACTACATTTTATTGAACCAGATCAAAGATGATGAAAAATATTTTTAAAAATTGTAAAACATGTTGGTTTTTATTTTCTTGTTTCTGTCAAATGGAATTTATCGTTGCCATTTGGGCAACAAATCTGTCAGTGGAGTATAAATGAATTGTTATGCGCCGTCTCTAGGCGTTATGCATATATGCTAGTAGTACCTATTAAAATTTTAAGTGTTTAGGATCATTGAAGTTAATATGTTTGACATTTAAATTTCATTGGTATTAATATTTCTTTTAAATGCTTTACTCTTTTCATTGTTTATATTTAATTTTGGTAGTTTCATATAATTGAAAAATATTTTCAGTTGTTGTATAGAATATTTAAAAATTTTTATTTAAAGAATATGATTTGTGTGGCATGATTATATATGCAGTGACCTGAAATAAGAAGATATGTTAATTATTTATGCTCATTCTTTTTTAGTCTACAAAAGGAGAAACTAAGCAGTTTTTAAAACTTTTTGTTATCTTGTAAGACTAATTATTCTACCTGTCTTCTTTGTAGCTATTAAAGAAAAGTCTTTAGTGTTTTCAGCTCTTTTCTGTCACAGAAAATATTATTTTTACAAGTATCTACGTAACACGGAAATTTTGAAAGCCTTATTTTATGTGAATGATGTCCTTGACGTAAACAATGTATTAAAATTGGTTCTTAGTAAACAGTGTTACATTGTAAAATATAAGCTAAGTAGAGTTATTTAATCTGAACAATTGATGGGAGAGTGAGGGTAACAAACATTTATATTTAACAAAATAAGATTTGCATGCTCGAGTATAGTACTTTTAATAGTTGCAAATAATCAAAGGGAATGCGAATTGTGAATTTTACTAGTGACTAATAATATTTTAAAAATATTGGTTAGCACACAGATTTAATCTATACGAAAATTGTGTGTCATTATGCACATTTCGTTACTTGACATGCACTCTATAACATTAAAAGCGACAAGCTATCCATATGGTACGAAACTCGGTAAATGTGATGTACGTGTATTGAAAACTTGAAAAGAAACGCTAACAGTATCATAGGAATAGGATGTTTTATTCAGGAAACAAAGGTACGAAAGCAACAAAATAATTACAAATTAGTAAGACGTTGGCCAACCTCTGGCCCTGATGGAAGCTGTTATTCAGAATTGACGGAGGTCCATCAACAGAAGTAACTGTCACGCGTACTCCAAAAAGTGAGTTAGATTTATGCAATTGAGACGTTTGAAGATATTGCTCATCAGAACCCGAACGTACTGGTGTAGGGGAGAGATCTGGCAACGCGTTACTGGCCAAAGAAGCAGGAGATGCATGGATTTAAGCAGTTAAAATAGATGACTTTTGCGGCTAGGCATGATTTTATGGAAAGGTCAATCCAGGGCTGATGGAAATGTTGTTGTTACTTATGCCCCCCTTCCCCAGTCCAGGGGTGATGGAAATGAGAGGGCAATACTGTGGGACGTAGAATGTCCTCGACGTAGTGCCTTAGTATAAGTGTGATGTATGTCACAACTAAAGGAGTTTGGCCATCAAATGAAATTACACTCAAAGCCACAATTCCTGGTTGTCAGGGCTGTGTGGCGGATGACATCTGGGTAAATATCCTACTGCTGTCTTAGACACCTTCTGGCACATCTTTGCTGTTCAGCGGAACCCAATTTGAAGTGTCTGTGAGACTCTATGTCTAATTCACTGGACACTACTTGGAGCGTGTACGGCGATTTGTAATGATGAGGACAATCGCCATTATGGCTTCCACGAACTGAACCCTCTTTTTTTCTGAGTCGCCTGTCAGTAATTATTGCAAACACTGGTGTCCCGGTTACATCTCGAAACTTTGATAGGATGCATTGGGGAACTTTAAGGTCATCGCGCTCTTTCTATGAACTTCTATCTTCTTGATGCTCTTTGCGGCCAAGGTTTTCCCATTCCTGCCAATGTTGTCGAAAGGTAGTTCCACTCCGACCCAAATGTCGGATGATCCGGCAGTTAAATCCTCCTGCTTCCTTCAATTCAATAGTTCGTCTTTTCTCAAATGCAACTTCTCTTACTGTACGCGAATTAGTCACCGATGCATTGGTACAGTCCACGCGGTTACTAGAACCACATTCTCATAGAAGTTATGCTTTGCCATTAGAATGTTATCTGTTTTATGCTCTATAACATTGCATTGCGTTAGTGTTTCAACTTTTCAGTCCTTGCCGTTAAAAGCTAATCATGAATATTCTATGGTGTGTACATACTATGTGATTTCATCACAATCGGATAATTCCTTCTAGAGCATGACTTTTTATGTTAATTCGGTATTGATTTATCGGTACGAACGTGTATATGTTTTGAGTTTCCAATTTAGACATTACGTTAATTTTTTGATTAAGATCCCTTTCTCATATTTAAAATGTTTTACTCTTTAAAATTATGTTTTACTTTTGTATTATGACGTAAAGTGAATTGTTGTCTTGTTATAAGAAAAACAATGTATTATGATATATTTTATAATAAATTAAATAAATTTATTGCTATATACATATAATTAATATGTATTTTACTTATAATCATTCATTCTGTGTATAGTAGACTTAGTCACATTAAGCTTATTTATCCATTGTATCTGAATAATTTACAGAATTATAAGAAACATCTTTACCAAATGTGTGTATTTTATCCGGTTACTTAGGTTACATGTATATCTGTACATGACATTAAAAGAAACAAAAAAATATGGGAATATTTAATAATTGTTTAAGTATAAAATTATTTTTGACTAACTCATTTTTCCCGTTTAATTTTGTTCCACATATTGTTAGCGGGTCTTTTTAAAACAATAATTTTATGTATAGAAAAGTTTAAATAAAATAAAGGAAAAATAATTAAATTTTTCAAAAATATTCTTGTTTTTTTTTCTCTTACTTTTGCGCTCAAACAAGACATTTTAAAACACAATGTAAAAATCCATTTTTTTTAATATTTAAAAAAGGAAATATTTTCCCCATTCTTAAGTCTTTAGAAGTCCAAATATACAGAATCTGTAAATCCTTATTATATATGAAGATGTTTATTTTCTCTATTAGTCCTTTTTTAATTAATACTTTATTGCATTAAACATATTTTGTCATTTCGTATGATACAATTTCTTCTTAGAATTTCTTTGAATAAATATATTTACAGCCTTAACCTACTTTATAAATTAGCATCTTAAAAAGACTTTAGTAAAATAATTTCCGTATTCCTATGCTAATAAAATGGATCATTCAAAAGTTTTTTTCAGTATTATTCCTTGAATGTTAATTAACAGGGACAAATGTTATGCATATTTTGTGTGTGCAAATGTTTTTAAATATTTTACATTTAAAATGTAACGTTTTTAAAATTTAACTTTAAAATTTCCAATTTAACAATTTCTAATTGAATTAATAAGAACAATCAATAAGAAATTGTTATACTGAAACAGAATATTTGTATGTTTAATTAATAAATAATTAGTTACAATTTACTGTAGATTTAACTGAATATATATTAAAACAGAACGAAAAACCATATGAACCAGGCATATTAGTAATGTTCTAATATATTTATGCTAGTTAATATAATTAATATATTTATGTCGATGCTAATATGTAAATTTTTTCTTAAATCTGTGTATCAAATAACAAGAAAAATTCAATTATAAAATTTCACATGTATAAATATATATTTTAAAGTTTGAAATAAATTATATTCAATATTAATTAAACTAGAGATAATATGACTATTTTCCAGAAAACATTCTGGTGTAGGAATGTAAACGAACGCCATTTAAATGGAAAACAAATAACTAAAGTATTTATTTGATACCTCGCAAAGAAATACGTGACATGAATTAGTAGTAGTAAGTCGCATTATAGGTAAGAAAGAATATCGAAGTGCATTTGATCTTGGGCTTATTGTGGAAACCTGCAAACTTGTATTTGTGTTTTGGAAACAATGCAGGCACAGAGATTTTCAAAAAGACCTAAGTTAAAAATGTAACTTAAATACGTCGATTCTTGTAAAAAAACCCACTAAGGGACAACATCTGTGGATGAGAGAGAAAGAATCAGTAAACATATCGACAATTAACTGCGCCATTATTCCATCGCTGATCACCCCTGTATCACTGAGCTCTAAGATCAGCATAGGCCCCGGAATATAACTACTGGACTCTAAATGTATTGCCCAGAATGAATACTAAATTCACGTTGGCACGATCGTGTTCCTGTTCCAGTGTATGAACGTATCTTTTCTCATGTTGAAGCAGTTTACGTTTGTTGAAATGGAATTTGACAAACATTTAAGGTATCCGACTACGTTCGGAACCGGGATTTTAAAAAAGGCGCATAAATGGATAATTTTCGTGTTAATTAGTGTCACTTAGATTAGAATACATGTATAAAATTGTTTTAAGGACATTTTGACAAGAAAAAAAATTTAAATACAATATTTCGGCAAAAAATTAACTTAGAATAACCTTTTTTCAAAATGTTTTCCTTTTGTGAAAAATGCTTCTATTATAATAATATTTTGCCTGCATATAGCTCAGACCTCTGTATAGAGGCTCAACTACGATTTTTGAAAAACTCACATTGTTTTCACAGATACAACCGTTTGATATAACTATCGGCGTTTTTTCTTATAATTTATCCCCTCTGTTGTCGTAAAATATGGATAAACTCACTTCTAAGTTATACATTTCAAAAATTCTAGTTGAGTCTCTGTACAGAGTTTTGAGCTGTATACAGGCAAAATATTATTATAATAGAAGAATTTTTCACAAAAGGAGAACATTTTGAAAATGGGTCATTCTATGCTTATTTTTTTTTTGTCAAAATATTGTACTTAAATAATTTTTTACTGTAATACTATTCTTAAAACAATTTTATATACCTTTTCTAATCTAAGTGACACTAAATATCATAAATATTATCCATTTATACACTTTTGCAAAATCACTGTTCCAAACGTAGTCGGATACCTTAAGAAAGATCTAATAAATTATTTCGTTTGGCGCTGCTTGAAAAATTTTGCTGTTAATTCAGTATCTTCAGCATTCTACTGAAAAATTTCTCTTTCAAGAAGGCAATACACCGCAGTATAGCTCCTAAACTAAATAGCAGTTACTCTATATCTACTTAGCTGCTACAGAGTAACTGAATGAATACTCTATAGCAGCGGTTCTTAAACTGTGGTCCGTGGACCCCTGGGGGTCTACAGAATTTCTCATGTAACGTTGAGATTTCACTCTTTTACAGATTTTGAAAGGTTTCTTGGAAAAATTAAAAGATGTGCCATGTTAGACTAGATCACTAAATTGTCCCCAATGAAAAAACTCTACTAGAACATGTATTTTCATCAAGAATATTTAGTCAGGATGTTTAAAATCTTAGGAGTCTGCGATGTCGTGCTGATATAAAAAGGGGGGGGGGGGGGGGATTGAAAGTTTAAGAACCACTACTCTATAGACATGGCATTGCAGCACTGGTTATCTGGCTACTAATTTCACCGCTTGCATTTGCTTTGAAGTGCAGATAGATGTTCGACATTATGATTCCATTCCATTAAATATTCATGAACGGTTGTGATACTATGAGGTCATGAGTCTGCATGGCTTCTCGACGTTTTCAGTGTCTTGAGTTCATACCGAAATGAATCTTCGCCGTAGTCAGGGAAATTGCTGGTGCAACATGATACTAGAAGGGTATCGTTTCACTCTTTCTGTTGTTCTTCAGTATATCATACAATAAACTTCAACGCAGGATTAATATGATATATTTAAGAAAGTAACAGCAATATTATATACACCATACCTATATACACACTCTTGTACGCGCAGACTCTGTATGAATAACACATTTAAAAATAATTGGTGAAAGGGTGGGATTAAAGTACAGCATGTATTAAATTCCTGCTAGGAAATATTTGTTTATATTTTCTCATTTTGTGGGATCAGTGGAAAAATTTGTAACTCATATGAGCATTTTTCTCGAATAAATAAAGTACTGAAATTTCCCCTATTTTATGTCCATTGATGTTGATATTCTATTTGATAAGTTTTACTTTTATATGAAAACTTAACCAATATTTTTATACATATGTTTCCTATTTGATTACGTTTGAACATCTTTTACATTAGTTGTTAATAAATACTATTATTTTAATAATTATTAATTTTATTATTTACTTTTAAATATATGTAATTCTATAATATTCTTACTATGCACTTCGTTGAAGATGTTTAGAAAAAAAAAAAACTATTGCGATTAAAAAAACATTTATTTATTCCATTTGATCATTATTGTTTCGAATTGATTTACTGATGTTTTGTTATTTCATTGTAATTTATTCACATAATCCATTTCATTGTATTGACATAAAAAATTTTGTATTATATACAGTTACAAATAATAATACATTTGATCTGTCAGCGTTTTGTTATTTCATTGTAATTTGTTCATTTAATTCATTTCATTGTATTGACAAAGATTCTTCTTTGTATTCTCTACAGTTTTCAAACAATGTTGCAGTTCCTAGGTATTAGTTGGCAATACAATAAAATTGTTGAGATATTAATAGACACTGTGCTTTAACTTCTGGTTTAGTTTCTATTGTAAAAAATTGTTGTTTTTTTTTCAAAAAGTTATTTTAGGGTTGTTTTTCTTAGCAATAAAATCATTTTTATATGGTATGCAATAAATAAGTGCATTTTAATAATTTTTATTGCTCGATACAGTAATCAGCCTCATTAATTTTCTTAATTTTTAATCTCTTAAATATTTTTATAATATAATATATATATATATATTCGTGTGTTACTGCATTTTTCCGTAGAACGTATGAATATTCCAGTATGTAACTAAATTTTATTTTCTTGATTTACAGATAAATGAAGTAAACGCTGTTCAAGAAAGAAGTTTAAAGGTAAGAGAACAAATTTGAAAATCCAAAATTTTCCGTATTTACTTAGTAGAAATTATAAATAATATATTTTGTTTACATGAAATGAATAATTAATGATTTAAATGACATTTATACAATTTTTTGAATATTTATTATTAATACGAATAATTCTCGAAATAATAGATTAAATATTCAGCAACTGCAGGATATGTATAGTTAACATTTTTAATTTATACGATTTATTTAAATTCTAACGGAAAAAAAGTTATGATAGAGGTTCAGCTTAAAATTTCAACTGCAAAGCTAAGCACACTATAAATAAGATATACAAATAAAAATTTAATATTAAATTTGTGTAATAATGAAAAAAGTTATTTTAAAATTAAATTCCAACATATGAGATATAATAATTACGTAGGGGTTTCAAAAAGTAAGGTAACAAGCCTATTCAATGTAAACGTTTGTTCAAGAAATAAAAAATATATGTACTTTGTAGGAAGACAGTGGTACGTATTACTTCCCTATATAGTCACCATACGTACAAAGGCATTTGTTCTATTGGTGCACCAAACCAATGAAACCAGTATCATAGAAATCAGCGTCAAGGTTATTCAACCCTGTCAAGATGGCTTGCTTCTGAAATGCTGACCTCGCAAGTTTTTCTTTAAATGTCTGACGAGATGGAAAATCACTTGGTACGAGAGATCTGAAGTGCAATCCAATACCTTCCATCTAAAATGACCTTTCTTCATCTCGCACATCTGTTCTGCCTTTGTCAAATTTCGTACACCGAAACCACTCTTCTCTTCGTATCATAAAACTTGTACCGTACACTTCTACTAGCTGCCAAAGAATTTCAGCTGGATAATTTTTCTTTAAACACAAAAACCGTGTCACTCTTCATATTTCAAACGTGGGCCCTGTTTTTCGTCAACGCAGCCATCTACCAGCACCGTATGAATGCTGTGATCAACCTTGTTGTCTTCAGTAGAGACGTCTTAAGGCATGGGCCAACTGGGCCCGGGCCTCGACTACAAACGGGCTTCGTATCGCTCTCGACTCAGACTTAATAAGATCATGATTCGAATAATTTCAGCTGTCAAATGTTATTTCCGGTTGTATTCTCCGAAAAACTGGGAATTTCGGGTGATTTGTCAACTGGCTATATGGGAGGACCATCGTCCAAGTATAGGCCTAGGCCTAGGCCTATCACCATACACCATCATTACTCATCCAGTCTAACGGCAGCTGTTACGGTTGAGTGTAACATATGTTCAAGTTCGAATTCAAAAGTGTGTGGACTGCATCTACCCGATGCTGGAGTGCTGTTGGTTTTCTTAAAAGAGTTCCGGAGAGGTCGGTTAAAAATGCTTTATTTACACTGCAAGGCAATAGAGCAATGACCTCACTCTCTGCCTAAGTTCGAAATGCCCGAAAAAGGGCATTACATCATAGGGGTGGGGCGTGACGTCACTCCACCCCAGAGCCATTCAAAGTAGGGATGTTTTCACAACATCAGCATTCGGTCGAACCGGTTAGTGCAATTGTAAGTCATGTATATTTATTTGTTTCGTGTTATTGTTTGTACGAGTATTTGACAGCATATGCTATGTACTGTCTACTTTTAAGGGTCATAAGTAGGGCCTACATTTGTGTGTTGTCCCAGGGTCTACTTTTACGTAGGGGCCTAGGGTCTCAAGAAGTTTTAAGACCCCTCATCTTCAGAGGACTTTTATTTATAGGGGTTATTTGCACACTCGTCAAAGCTCTTGTTACCTTACTTTTTGTAACCCCTACGTAGTTAATAAATATTTAGGATGAATGTTTTTGAATACATATTGATGTATATTACATAATAAGAGAGAGGATTCGATTAAAAATTTTAAGTAACTTAACTTATTTATAGGAATATGACTAATCTAAAACTCCAAATCTGTATTTTAATCTAAATTTTCTCTGATTTTAAAAGATAAGATAAATAATTAATTTCATTCCATTCTAAGCAAACAATGAGACAAATTACGCAATTCATATTCGATTTAACATTTAAATTACTGAAACGAAGAATTGTAAAGCAAAATGTATATTTCGATTTTATCACCCAATTTGATCTTTTTTTCCCTGTTCCATTAAAAATATTTGCATTTCTTAAATCTTTGAAAAAACGTATCTTTGTTTTGAAACGAACGCTAAGAGAACTCGCAATCTATTTTTTATGCAAGATTTTTGGAACTTTGAATAGATTTAAGACATTAAATTCCTTCGCAAGTGATATTTGGACGAAAGCCAACAGGGCCCGTTCCACAACTGTAACCAAACATGCCTTCGAAGCAAGCAATTCGAAGTTTTGGGAAGAATATCAAGAAATAGGTTGCTAATCGCTTATGAAAGCTTTCTTCCGAAACGAAAGCAATTACAAAGAAGGAAGACAATTCTTTTCCTCGTTTAATTTCCCTCTCTTAGATTTCCATTTTTCTAGAGATGTATAATTTGATATTAGAAAAGATTTGATATTTAAAAATGTTCTGTTGCTTAATATTTGTATTCTGGATCATCGAAATGGGGGTAATTTATCAATGTAAAAGTTTCAATGATTAATGAGGAAATCAAGATACATTTAAACTTATGTTTGCATAAAAATATAATATTTGTATCAAAATGAGTGAAACTAATTCAATACATTGTCGAGTTGAGTTGTTTTATTAATGAATAATTATGTAAATTGCATTATGTAAGACAAACAAAGTATAAAAATAGTTTCGAAGTTTTCTTAAGAATAATTCTGTGGTGCAATTTACAAATGTTATTTCAATTAGTTAATTAATTTCTTAAAGAAAAACATTATTTAAGTGAAGAAGGAAGCGATTCATAAGTTATAGTATTTTCTTAATTCATTTTGAATCAGATTTTTTTTTTATTTGCTTTTTAAATTTATTTTTTTTATTTTAAATTTTTTAGCTTCGAAATTATTTTGTAGGGAATGCAAGGATAAGTTTAGTATTAGTAAATATAAAACTATGTGCGTAATTTTTTTTAAGGTAATCATACGCAAACAATTATACTACAACAGTAGCGCACACAGGAATTTTTCAAGGGGGGTCCGGGGTTGAAAGTTCACCATTCTTGTATCATGCTATTTTTGATTTTATCGATTTTCAGGAGCAAAACACAGTAAAAAACTAATTATTGAATAAATAATTAGCACTAATTAAAATTAATCATTAACAACAAATATTTAATTAAATTTTACGTATTATATACTTAGAATTATAACCAATCGGAAAAAAATCAAGAGGTTGGGGGTCCGGACCCCAAACCTGTGTGGCCACTGTACTACAACTTAAAAGATAAACTATGATATTTATCCAATACAAATACAAATTAAGACTATTTTACCCAATACAGAAGTATCCAATGTCCTTACACTATTTTTCAGAAAAGTCTTTGTCTTTGATTTTTTTTTCTGTTTGATTTTTATTCTGAGAATGCACTAGCAATTACAGTCAAAACAAATGATTATGGAAAATAAGTATTTTCCTGAATGGATATAATATTAATTATATAGAAACATTAACACCTGTGATTCATTAGGAAATATTTCAAAAGAAAAAACATCGGTTAATGAATTTTGAATTATTCAGTTAGAATCTGTAATATAAAGTATATTTTTGATACAAAAAACTCAATTTAAAAATCTTTATGTGGAATATTTTGTGAGCCGTTTTGGAATTCGTAGTTTTGTATTAGTTTCAGATTTAAATAATTAATCTACGGATTTATTTTCTTAATATTAAATTAATTAAGTTGATTAAATGTCGTGATATGTTTTAATAACTTTCTTGCTAATATGTTTTATAATTTATTGGTAGAATTAATAAAATGGTTTTTTTCATTCATTTTTTGCAAAACCTTTTATATTTTTCTACATCTGTTTATTACAGCTTGGAAAGCAGCAGGTTTATTTTTTAAAAATTTTGCTCTAGTTGGTATTTTTGTTGATACTCACTGAACTATTTATTTTATATATTAATAACTTTAAACCATTTCCTTTATACTTTTTAATACTACTTTTACATCATTTATAGATCTTTTGTATTTTCTTATGATTAAACTTCAAAATTGTTCTTTATATATGTGCTGGCGTTAATTTGAATAAAGCAGGCACTGGTATTTTTTAGTATTTTTTGTTTTGGTGGCATATATGTATGGGAAAACATTCCAAAACAGCAAATATTTAAAAAAAATTAGAAGTAATATTACAATGATAATTAATTACAAACTATAATTTTCCTTTTCAAAGAATTTTCTCAACAAATACTGTGATATAATATGTTAAAGCTCATAAATATTGACTCACCTTACAAACTCAATGTAAGTTTTCTCCATCGTAATAATGTTCTCTAATAATTTTCACAGAAAGAAGATATATATTTAAATCACTAACAAATTAGTTACTTTTACATTCACGATTTTCCCATGATGAAACTTTTGAGTCCTTTTCTACGTTCATGAAATAAATCATATAGTACATTTTGTTTCCTGGAGTAGTTTTTGATGTATTCTGGTCATTTCTGTACCCGAGAGATTGTTTGCATACTCCTTTAAAGATGCGCCTTATATTAGAGGTATGAAGTATTTGAAGATTATGGTTTCAAAGTCACTTACATGGGTGATATACATCTATCACCTTCTATATACTTTTATAAAAAATATTATGAATTTAGGCATTTGGAACAGGATATATTAAGCACTTTCTTTATATTGCAAATGTAAGCTGTTACAGTAAGTTAAAAAGGAACGCGTTTCCTCTTTTTTGACATTCTTATTGTTTTCTCTGCCAAGTGAAATTTTTATCGAATAGTGGTTTAAATTTAGTATTATACTTTTAAAAGGAATAAACATGTGTATAAAAGGTATAAATTAAAATGTGTTAAGGCTGTCTTCGCTTAGTGTTAAAGAATAGGACCTTTATTTGGAATATTTTTAGCAGATAAAAATATTCCAACATTAATATTATATTCTGACCTCGCTGACCCTTAAAAATCACCATTTTTATCATACTACTTATTTTATTCCATTTTGACCTGTTTGTTTTAGTGTAAAATGTGTTTCAAATTTTTTCTTCTATCCCGTAATCTTAAATTAATTCTCTCTTTACATGTTAAAATGAAAAATTAATTATCTATATTATCTATTATTTTGAAATTTCAAAAAAGTTTTTATAATCAGATATATAAATTACAATGTTGCAAATTTTCGTGAAAATTGAGACAATTTTATGCCTGAAAATGTGCTCCGCTTTTATTTTTATTTATTTTTATTTTTATTTTTATTTTATTCATATAATAATGTGTGAAATTCGAATGCACACAGTCATGAAATATCTCTTTCGGTTACTAAACGTGATTAACGTTTTTGTTGAATGTTAATATTAATATAAAATGAATTTAATTATAAAAACAATAAAATGTAGTCGAATCATATACTTTCATTATAACAATCTATCTAAAACTAAATTTTTAGAATGAAAGTCTACAACAAAAAATAGAGATTTCCTGTAATCTTTTCCCTATTACTAAATCTGTTACATGATCTTTTTCTGTACATTACTGGTTAAAAATAATTTTCGTTAAAAAAGAGAATGCTGCTATTGGTGTAAATTTTTCTGTTTCCATCATTAATCTTTTTAAAAGCCCCAAGGAAAGATCAATTTTTTGGGGACATTAACCCCACGAGACCAAATTTTGCTCCCTTTAAAAATCCTTTCCCGGGGGATACAAAAAAACCCAAAACACCTTCATTTTCAAATTTTTCCCCTTTTTTTTCTTTAAAATTATTTCTTTTCTTTAACCTTTTTCCCAAAAAATTTCTTATCCACAGCACGTGTTTAAAAAAGGGAGTAAAACCTATTCTACTGAAAGTTTTGACAACTTGTAGCTTAGCGTTAGTAGATAATACATCTTGTTATGGAGTTAAGATATATTGCGAAAAAATAATTTTACTCTTTTACATTTCTTATAATTTTCTTTATTTTAAATTGTTTATGAAAAAAGATTTTTTTATTTGCCTAATTAAGTAATGAATCTGAAGAAAACGATTGTTTCAAAATAATATTAACAAAAAAATGGTAATATAAATTGTCATCTGATTTAAGAGTTCTATAAAATTAAATTTCCCTGACCCTGTTTTTTTATGACTGAATGATTCAAAACTGCATTTATTAATATTTTGGAAAACTTTTAATTGCTTAAATCTGTACTAATTGAAAATATTTTTGAATACACAAAAATTAAATCATATTTCAACAAATATTTAAAAATATGCAAAAACAAACATAAAATCTTCTATATCTTGAATATACTATTTGATCATTTAATGGAAGTTGGCATTTTCATATTTGGTATATGTTACCTACCATATGTGTTATAAAATTTCGATGCAATCATTAAGTGCTACGTATAAATATAAGATCAATAGTTTAATTGAACGACATATATGAAAACACGGTGGTAAATTCATTAAAATAAATCAATTTCATATGTAAATGTTACAAATTTTAAATTGAAATTTTTAAAAAAGATACTTTTGATTTTAGTTAAGTAATTTATAATAAAATACATTGCTTCTATATGATACAATATTATTGAATTCATATTTTGTTATTTCTTAGAGTTTTCTTTTATATGATATAACCGTAATATAACTTAAGTACACATATGCTATTTGAATATAAAATCCCAATACCAAGAAAAAATTATTGTAGAGTAATGAAATTTCGGCAATACATTTATCTAGGTAACATATTTAATTGATTAAATTTCAAGGTCATAATGAAATGTAATCCTGTGAATGGTGATGTGATTGGTATTGTATCACCAATATAAAATGGTGATACAATAGCAACCACTGTAAACGTGCAATTGCAAACGTGCAATCCTTCTGTCGTACAAGAGCATTTTGAAATTTGTGGTATGACTTTCCAAGTCTGTTGCAATTGATCAGTCAAATCAACAACAGTTAATTCTGTTTGTGGATATTGCTGGATTTGTCGTTCAGTTATATCCCATACGTATTTTTTAGAAGAAAGATCGGGTGATGTCGCAGGCCAAGGTTGCATGTCAATATAATGTAGAAAACTTTGGGTAACAACAGCGGTACGAGGGTGAGCATTCTTCTTCTGGAATACCCCCTCCTTACTTGAATACTTTTCATGAAAGGCAACACAAACAGTTCAATCACCTATTTAATGTAAACATTGGCAATCCAGGTATTTGGAATAAATACAAGATGGCTCTTGATGTCATAAGGACTATAACTCCTGGATAAGGTTTCATGTGTCTACGCAAGAGGCAGCTTGGCTCCAAAAGTGCATTGTTGGACTTTTCTTACCAACATATGGCCATTACTGGCGCTATGACAGAAACGGCTCTGATTGAAAAACGCAACAGATATCACTTCGCCTTTCAATGAGTGCTAACCAGCAGTGGCGTAACATACACCCCGCAACGCGGGTGGTGCTCAGGATTGTAGGGGCTAAAAGCCTGACTGACGCCAAATATGTACGCTTTGTAAGATCCGGGTTGGGGCCTGCGTTACGCCACTGCTAGCTTGGGCACAATTTAGGTTGATTCGGAGTTAAATTGTATGAACCCCTATCTCCTAAATTTAAAACCCCGTTCTTCAAGCTATTTGTGTTTTAATTCTTCATGCCCTTTGGTGCCAACAGAAGCTCTTAATTTTGTTACAAAATGCATTTTTTTTAAAAAGTATAAGCATAAATACACTTTTAATTTAAAAAAATCTTTTAAAGAAATTTTTTTTCTAACATTTAAACATCTTTAACCAAATATTAAATTGAAAATTTATCGAGTTTTACAAATAGAACAACAAGTACAATTAGTTTAATGTTTGTTTTGAATTCAATGGAAAACACGTGTTTGTTTTTATCATGTGACTTCATGAATCAAGCCCATTGCAGATGTCGGTGATTCGGAGTTAGTGGTATGAACACTACAGGTCGTCTGATTTAGAGCTGTTCTTCAAGCAGTTGGTTTGCTGTAGTTTCTGCATGCTTTGGTGCCAACAGAAGCTCTTAATTTTGTTGAAAATTGCAGTATGTTGCTTCACATCATGTTGCGAATTCGTTGGTCTTGTTTGACAGAGGAGGCTCGTGTGCGTCTAAACTCTGGTCTTTTTGAGAACCACAGCTGCGAACAATCATGTGAAGTAGATACATTCCTGCAATATCGCGGAAAGAAAATCCCTCTTCTCGTAGCCTTTTTACGTGGAGTCGTTTAGAATTTAATAAATTATTTCCTTCTTCGTGTACTTATAGGGATTTCTAACTCAAATCGGCTCACACAACTTCCAATTCGGAAGGCAAATAACGCTCACGATGTTTACACCAAGAAGTTAAAGTAAATATTATTGGTATGTTTACTGTGGTGCTACTAGCCTCATTTGTATTCGTCTAGCTCAAAATTTAAATATACGTCTTTCAAGTGTGTTTGCAAACGCGTTTCAAAAATTTTGTTTATCCAGCACAACTTTTTCTTGGTGGGATTTTATTTTCCATCAGTGTAGTAAGAAAGAACGATAGAAGATTAGAAAAAGGATGTAGTACGTTTTTATATTTAAGTATTATATAACTGTTTTTTTTAAAAAATTGATTGTTTGCTTTATATTATTTTAATTAAAGTATGTAAAAGTTGTAGATATGAAAATTTGCTTAATTTTGTCATAAATATCTCTTAAATTACTAATTGCGTTTTTCTCTTACGTAAAAAAAAAACAAAAAAAAAAACGTGTACTTGTGTATAATTACATAAATTTTTATTTAATTGAATTTAGATCTTTATCTAACTTTTATAACCGTGTTTCAAAATAGACAATTACATATCCTTGTCCTATAATTTAATTTTGTTACATACGATATCTGAGTAGTGGGAAGAATTTCTTGCGAAAAAGCAATTTCCTTTTACAAGTTCAATTATGCATAAAAATCAATTTATTAAATAATAACCGACTTATCTACATAACCTTTTTATTGTAACCTTTTCGACATAAAATACTGCATCTTGCGAGGACTATAGTTATCTACATAACCTTTTTATTGTAACCTTTTCGACATAAAATATCGCTTCTTGCGAGGTCATAACAATTTATATAAACTATTAATATTCCGTAACATACCTGTCATAAATCTGTAAATTGTGTAATTAATTAGAATTAGCTAACGCAATTATCCGGAATAAATGGGTTGCCTTTATTAATGAATATTTAATACCGAAACTAATTTAAATACTTTAACTATTCCTGGTATATTTTAACTGAACAGGTTGGTCGAAAGTGTTGAATTTGAAGTACCTTCCATGAATCTTGAATAATTTGAAAGTAGAATGCAAAAGTGTATATATCATAGTCTATGAAATAATTAAATTAAATTTCATTTCTGTAAGTGATTTAACTCCTTAACTGGTTTGCCCGTACAGAGTATGGGCACTGATATTTCTTCTTTATATCTTTGATTTGCACGTTGTTTTTAATTCTTATAGTGAGGTTATTATTGCTGGTATTTTTAAGAGATACAGCTTGTCTAAGGTACTAAAACTCTTCTCATCCGGTGTTTTCATTATGGTGAAGGCTAGAATTATTCTTTGAAGTCAAGAATTTAGATTCTTGAAAACTTTTGATGAAGATTAAGAATTGCCAACTCAATGTGCAGCTTGTTGCTGGAGAAGAAATGAAAATTTAAAGATAATCCAAAAATAGCCGATACATCCCGATTGCAATGTAAGACTTTATATTGCACCAGAGATGTCAAACTCGCGGCCCACAATGAGCATTTTTGCGGGCCGGTCAATACATTAACACACAATAGTATGTAATAAAGTATCAAAATAGGAAAGATAGTAGCAGATAAGACATGTCAAGTGTCAGGATGGACATATTAAATTTTTCTTGTTTATATATATATATATCTTTTATATTATAATGTATTACTCGAAGTAAACCGACATTTCTATGAATTTTGATTTTCTTTGCTTCCTACTTTAAGTTAAACCTTGTTGTTTGGCCCAAGTCAGCCTTTGAGATTGACACTGTTCTATTAGAGTATGCTGCTGTTGTTGTTGTTACTAATGCCACCTGATCGGCAAAAGCCAGATCAAGGCCCACGAAATTCATCATGGTAAAGGGCTAAGTGACGCCTGTCATTAGCCGTAGTTTTGAGCTCAATTCAGGTGACAGAATGATTTAGCTCGGTTTCTCCCCAATTTTGAGGGTGATTAGGGGTGGTTAGGGGCCTTCCACCTCTCTTCCCCTTCCACCAACCTCACGAGAGGACTTGCGGCTCAACGGCTATTTAGAGTAACCCCCATGCCGAGAAAGTAATATACATTTACAAATATCCATATCTTCTCCGGGAATCGAATCTAGTCCCAACGGCACAGCAGTCAGCGTCGCTAACCTCTATACCGGATGGGTGACTTAGACCATGCTTCAAATATTATTTGTTTGTATGTTCACATACGCAAAACACTCAACCGTTTGAAAAGTATGAGAAATTCTTTTTAGATACATGAATTGATTGATTGATTGAATATTAACGTTTCACTGTTAAGCTACACGAGGGCTTTTGGCGACGGACCACGTAATTTTGAACCATGGTCAAGTGACGCGGACGACACCTGAGCTGGCACCCCTTCTCCTAACTACCACACCACACCAACAGGAGGACGTTTCAGCTCTCGACAGATTTAACGTGCATCGCTGCCCTACACGGCGGGTCTTTAGTGGTACTGGGCTCGAACTCGTGACAAGGCAAGCCACGATCTGATTCCTATACCATTTCGGCTACCGCTGCCACTTTAGATACATGAAACAGTCTTCATAGCGAGCATAACGTTCGTATAAAAAGCAAACACATAGGGGCTTTTGTGTTCCTCAATTATAAAACAAAAAATAGTATGAAAATGTACCTTGTTTTAAAGCACATGAGGCAGAAAAATTGACCGGTTAAGGTGTTAAAGATTATTTCTTATCTTTCTGCTTGGATTTTAACAAGGACTTATATTAAGTCGATTAAGCAAACTATGATCAAAGTCTTTTATCTCATCTGTACTAGATCCCTGAGGATGTGTGCGAGTAATATTGACCTCATTGATCACATCAGGTACTCTTTTCTTCTGACATTCGTATTTCTTCTTGTTTGATGTCTTAGAGAGGCTCAGTGAATCATGAATGAGGCCGATAAAGGCAGGTACTTATTGTGAATGAATAGAATAACCATGATTAAATCACAAATGTCTCTGAGTTTACTGGTTCATTCTCCACGTCTAATCTTAGTTCTGAATACTTACGTAGCGACATTTCTATCTTTTGTCATATTTCATATTCCTTCCAATAAATCAAACTTTAATTGAATTTGTTGTTTAATCTTATCATTGACAATAAAAATTTATAGTTTTATATGTAATCTTGTCCTCTGTGATTAGGTTTTAGATAGAATTTACGTATAAATAGTACTAAAATCCTAATACGTGCCATTGAAAAAACAATTTCCTCTAATTTTAAAACATATTTTTATCTTATTATAACTCAACATTCTTAATGCAAAAAATAAACATACTGGAACATTCCCGATTTAAGCTCATTTCGGGCCCTGGGTGCAGAAAATCTACAGGCCCCTTTGGCACTGGCCTATCGAAATTTATTACCAGAAAACCTGGTTCACTCCATCTTATACGGGCCCCTGGGTGCCCTCCCTAAAGCGCTCAATGGATAAACCGACACTGTACTGGGAAAGTGGCATTGATCCAAATAAAAAATAAACCCAAAAGAATTTTACAAATACCCGCAATTCGATATATATGAAGTATCTTAACAAATAAAACCCAGTGCTTAAAACCATATCTGCAATTTCCTCCCGGAATTGTGAAATAAAGATAAAAGAGTTTATACATTTATTATGTAAAATATTACATGGAAAAATGGTATATTTCGGTCTAAAACGAAAATACAGTAACCTAAAAATTGTGATTTTTAATATTAAATTTGAAAATAAAACAAAGAATTGTAAAACTATGAATGAAGAAATCTATTAAAAACCACTTTGCTTATGGCAGCGTTTCTCAAACTGTGGGGCGTGATAACTCTACGAGGGGGACGCGACCATAATGAGAAATTGAGGACAAAAGATTATTTCAAATTATTAAATTCAAATTAAAAAATTATTGATTCATTGAAAGTAAACAAAAAATATTCTAATATAATAAAAAAAATCAAATCAACATTTGCACTGTTATTAATAAACTTAAAAGTGTATCAGCACTGCACAATGTATTTTATAATTAATTAAAATACTAAGTTAAGGAAAAGTTTAATAATTACCAGTGACCCCATGGGCATGTCATATATAAAATTATATACAAAAATTAACTCTTATCTTGATAATTTGTACGGTTTATAATTAATCCCTTAACTGCCGATTAAAAATTTCGCGATATTCTCGAATTTCTCCAGTGACACCAATTTCCACGTAGGCGCGCGAATGTGATGAATTGGGGGAGAGGAAGAAAAGGAATAAATAAGTAAATCCTCTAAAATAAGTAAATTCTTTTCAAAGACTGTCAAGGTCTTTTTGTTGCATTCCAAAGCCTTCGGAATAATTTTATAAATGGCAGTGCTCAGACAAGATTGTACCCCGATTGATTGATTGATTATTAACGTCGCACTGTTTAGCTATACGAGGGCTTTTGGCGACGGACCACGTAATTTTGAACCATGGTCAAGTGACGTGGACGACACCTGAGCTGGCACCCCCTCTCCTAACTACCACACCACACCAACGGGAGGACGTTTCAGCTCTCGACAGATTTAACGTGTATCGCTGCCCTACACGGCGGGTCTTTAGTGGTACTGGGCTCGAACTCGTGACAAGGCAAGCCACGGTCCGATACCTATACCACTCGGCTACCGGGGTCCCCGAAAGAAGTATATAAATATGTCCAGGAAAATTAACATTTTTGGTTGTGCGAGACGTTTATATACGCCGGAGGCAATTAAGAAGTTACTTACTTAGAGTCGTATTGTAGCCTTAGCGTCCAAGTATAGTATTACTGAATTCAATACATTGTAATTGTACGGAAGGGGACGAGATGAAAATTATGATTAAATATTGGGTCACAAACATTGAAAGTTTGAGAAGCACTGGCTTATGGTAATGAATTTGTACTGAAAAAAAATTGCCTAAATGAATTGGGATTGATTGATTGCTGATTAACATCGCACAAAAAAGCAACACAAGAGCTATTGGAAACGGACTTCGTAATTTTGAACCATGGTGAATTGGCGAGGGCGATACCTAATCTAGCACGCCAAACTCCATATCATGCCAATGAGAGGACTTTGAGCCTTGTCAGAGAGATTTAATTTTTTCAGTATGGAAGCCTTACCTGCACAGTGTATCAATAAATTACGACAGAAAATTTTTCTTTTTGCTTTGTGTAACTAGTTTTATATAGAATATTTTCGTTTTCTTGAAAATGAACCTGGTATTTATTAAATGAAGGTATAGAGGAAGAGGAAAAATTTCAATGTTTAATATATTCGAAACAGGAAGATTATTCTTTACTTAGAGATTACTTAGGTATTTCGTTTATCTTTATGTTTTGTTTATTAGCAATAGTTATGCATGTTTAATTACTTGTTCACATATTACTTAAGGTATACTTGATTTATAAATGGAAATATATTAGTAATAATAATAAATATAATAAATGATGGTCTTATTAAAAAAAGTCCTCTACATAACTGAGAAAGGAATTACCATAAAATACGGCGTATAGCGTGCACTTTTAACACAAAAAAATAGGATCGAAATTTACGGGTGCGCGTTATACGCAGGGTACCAAAATGATAGCTTTAAAAATTAAAAAAAAAAAAGATGAGCATAAAAAAAACTAGGCTTATATGTATTGAAATACTGTTTATTTAAAGGAAATGGGGATTCCTTTTGAACTTAGAGAGTTGTATAATTCTAGAAGTATACTATTTCTTCAAAATCTTTTGATAATACTTCAGATAAATTATTTCAAAACATAAGAGCATTGTACAGTTACATTTGAGGTTTCTTCGTAAAAAAGGGGGTGCGCGTTATATGACGAATATACCTTAAAATTAAAGAAATGCAGTTTTAAAGTATAGGTGCTATACGCGGATTTTACGGTACATATATTGATGTGCAAAAATGAAAGAAAGTACACATTTTATATTTTCATGGATTTTTCTAATATTACTGAACCAATTAAAACAAAATTTGAATTCTTGTAGATCATAATTTATGCCCATGAACGCCTTATATTCCAAAAATGAAATAGAAAGAAAGGTACTTGTGGGGGAATTTAATATATAGTTGACTATCCCGACAGCAATCCTACTTGCTGTTTTCGAGACTTTAGTAGAATGAATTCCAATTTTCTATCAAAAAAGCTTCATAGCTTCTCGTGTGTACTGGGAGCAGTCTGCGGAACGTAATTTCTCTGCCAAGAGTAACCTGGAAATGCTCTATGGAACCTCAGGAAAGGGGTGTACGGTAGAAATTTCTTGGGACAATTTTATGATAATGTATTTCTAACTCATAATTTCTTAGCTTCAATTTTTCAAAATATAATATTGACCCCATTAATTGAGTGATCATGGTCCCAAAATCACGGCCAATTCTGAAATCACCCGCACATTACTTCTGTTCACGATTCTTATTAATCCTCTAGGACAGGGGTGGCCAACCCAAATGACCTTGCGGGCCACTTCGGAAAAAACATTATAATCTCGCGGGTCACACATAAAATTATGTACCTTTATAACAGATTAGGAAACAAAAAAATATTTATTGGAGTGAAAATTTAATACAGAATGAATTATTATTATTGTTTTCATTATTTTTCATGTTTACAGACATAGATAATATAATAATGTTTATGTAATATTTAATGCTATGATGAAATAATGTTTAAAATATTACAGTTGCCATTTTCCTGAAAATTAAGGTGTTCCTCTTGAATTGATCTTTCGTTACTCATTGTTAAAATTTGATTGTGCTGTCATTCGCAAACGATTAATTATGCATTGCACTTTATCTTAACCATCCTGAATATTTTTTTAAACTTTAAAAAACATCTCTGACTGCCTTTTGCTTTTTGGGGCCTCCAAACAGAAAAGGAGGAGGAGAAATGAATGTCGCACACATAGAGAATCATGTACCATCCATAGTAAAGGATATGTGTAATGCGATTCGGAATTTATTAAAAAAGTAATTTATTATAGTAAAATCCAAAGTAACTGTTTGATAAAATATAAATCTATTTCAATCTAAAGGACATTTCTATTATCACAAAGGATTTATTTTAAAACAAGAGCAGGTAACAAGCAAATACATTGTATATTTATATATATATATATATAAATTTCTCCTCGAATAAATTTCAAAATGAGAATACTTTAAAAACCTGAAGTTTAAATTTTTTTTAAAAAGTGTTGGCGGGTCGCAACTTACGTACTGGTGGGCCACATGCGGCCCGCGGGCAGCGTGTTTGGCACCCCTGATCTAGAAAATATACTTTGGTTGACGTTATTATGACTATAAAACCTCTTTCCTGTAAATGAACCGCAATTTTTGTTAGGAGGTTGATGATTGTTGTAATTTGGAGACTTTGAAGTTAGAGAAGTTAATAGTGAAATTTTCCTTGGTTCGAGTTGAAAGGTTTCGACAGGTTATTCTAAGACTAGGTTTATTGTTAAAGATCTGATTTTTACGACAAGTACAATATTTATATTCTAGATATTTAAATTAGCATTTAACTTGACGTGCTCTCATAGCTTAGGCCGAATTTAGATAGTAGTTAGATAATCATAATAAATTGCATATTTTAAGAAAATATTTCATTCTTTGATGTATCCTCAAACTTCAGCAGGCGAGAGTTCGCGACAATTTGACTGAGTTTAAAATTGCGAGGACCATCGCTAAAAGCCTTTTAAAGTGTGACGCAATTAAGCATTTAGGCAATGAAAATAAATATAGTGATATCTACAGTATTATACTTATATATAACTTTTAACCTAATTATGCATTAAACCCCACCCCATTAGCTTGTAAAAATGCATTTAAATAGAGCATTCATTTTTATAATAAGAAATAAATTAATTGTATTTTATATTAAATAATGCTCTACGCAAGTACTAATTTTATTTGGGAAATAAGATATTACTAGAGTGGCATCTCACCTTTCGAAAACGAGCTTATTTTCTATCCTATTCATCAAAAGAGAATGCCCCTCATTATTACGAACTTACCTTAAACCCCTTTCCAACAAATACCTAAATCTCAGAATCCTCCGACCATCCGCACAGAAATGCCAGACCATCGATTTCTACGGCCTCTTTGTGTCAATGCTTTTGCTGAGATCTTCTTCCGTTGAATTGCCGCTTTCTGCTTCGGTTTCATTAGATCCACAATTCCAGAACCTTTTCATTTGCGGGGGGTCTTTATTTATCGCGTGACAGTACTTCATTATCGGAGGATAGCCCCCCTTCCCTCCTTTCCAACATACCCGGAAATAACGAAGGAATATTTCCCTTCAGACAGAGTGACAAGCGGAAAAAGTTCTCCCTGTATTGTTGTTGTTTTTTGCTGTGTCTTATGGTGTAGGGAAATAACTTCGATTTTTTTCCCCCTTCGCCCATGGAGAAAAGGAAGTAAAACTAATGAAAAGGTCAAGTAATAAATAAACAAGGATTGCTAGAAATCGATCTTGCTTTCTCTTCGAGTGTTTGGGCAAGCTTTTCCCATCAGTCCAGCGGACCCATTTTCGTCACGGAGAAGTTTCTGTGTAATATTGGACCATTAAAGCTTCAGCATAACCGATACATAACATGGGAGGGCCTCTTGTTTTCCCATCGGCCCGATACATCACCCACCTTTATATATATATATAATGCTTGTTCGATTTCACTGTTGCTGTGTAATATGAGGATTTTCTTTTCAAATTAGATGCGTTAAATTTTGTTAGCTTATCCCTTTATCTACCGCATTGTGATTTACTGCAGTTTTTTTCACATGCAATATATATATATCAGTGGGACAAAGTCCGTCCGGCCCCCCAAAGCCCTTGATTTTTTTTCCAACTGTTTATAATTTTAAGTATATAATACGTATAATTTAATTAAATATTTGTTATTAAGATTAATTTTAGTAATTAATGCTAATTATTTATTCAATAATTAGTTTTACTGTGTTTTGTTCCTAAAAAACGACAAAAACAAAAATAGCATGATACAAGAATGGTGAACTTTCAACCCCGACCCCCTTTGAAAAATTCCTGTGTGGTTACTGAAAATATATGTATATATATATATATTGAATCACTACATTGAAAAAATTTAAAGGGGTATACATAAAAAAAATACTCAACTTCGAAATTTAATCCGTTAGACCCCTAATTAATTAAAAGATATTCAAGGTAAAATTAATTATATACGCTGTTCATTTTAAAATAAATAGTCAAATCGTTTCTAAGGTCTTATTTAAAATACAAAAAAAAAAAAAAAAGACACTTAAGTTTTGGGCAAAAATTTTTTCGGGGCAAAAAAGATGATTTTGCAATCCACTGAAAAAGCCGTCAGCAGAAAACGCCCCCGCATAAAACTATTCGCCTTTCCCCCCCCCAAAATACCTCATAACCCGTGCTGCCATATATCTTTAAAAGAGTGGATTTCAAAAAAATATTCCCGAATATCGTGAGTATTCGTAAAATGGTTATTCATGTAGTTTTAAAGTGAATGGTACTTATAAGTACCGTCGGTAGATAAAGGGTTAAAGTTTTAAATTAATCAAGATGTGTTGTCTAGACAAAGACTTGTTTAATTATAAAATGGGTATTATAGTAAAACTATATATTTATGTAGACTATGAGTAAAATTAAATTATTATTTAAAATATATTTGTAATTATTCGAAATATAGAATTTTATATTTTCATATCTATATTAAAGTATTAAATTTAAAAATCGCAGAACTTAAGAGATTAAGGTTTTGTTACAATAATTGTTGGGATACAAAGTATCTAACCCTTTCGGTTTCTAACCTCAGATCTGAGAAGTTTGAGTGACTGTGTTATACTATTGAAACTTGTCTATTGTTAAGAAGAAAAAATTATGGTAAAGCAGTGTTTCTCAAACTTTCAATATTTGCGACCAATTTTCAATCATAATTTTCATTGCGCCCCCCACCCTCCATTCAATAACAATGTATTGAATGCAATAAAAATATACCTTGGCGCTACAGTTCCAATACGACTTTGATTATAAACCATACAAAAGATAAGTATTAAATTTTTTACATGACAACCCCATGAGGGGCACTAGAAACTGTTAAACTTATTTTTAATTAAATGTTGATAAATTAATAATCAGAAACATTGTGAAATACTGATGCATTTATAAGTATATTATATCAATGTAAATGTATATTTAATTTTTATTATATCAGAATAAATTTTGTTTTATTCCCCCTCTAAATTCATACTAATTTAAATTTTTTTGACTTTTCAAAGCTGCCCCCACAGTGTGAGAAACGTTTCGTAAAAAAAAGTTGGGGAAATTAACTAATAGAATACTTTATATAAGCTGGATAAAGTATAATTAATTTGAGGAATCGTAAAATTAAGTTGAAAACGATGAAAAATACCGTGAAAAGTTACTATTTACTGATCAGGAGGATGGCGGAGCCTAAGTGCCAATCAGGATGAACAAGAAATCGAGTAAAAACTTAGAAAAAAATTTTTCACCGGAAAAAATGGAAAAAGGTCTCATTGGTCTTTATGATAATAATGCATTGCATAGTTCTTGGGATTCACATTAAAATCGATATAAATTTCATGTATCTGACATTGCATATTTCCTTTCGGCTGTATTGTTATTATTTGTTTAAGTAGCTATTTGTTGCGATACTGACTTCAATAACTAATTTCCGATAGTTATTAATTACGTCGGGAGAATGTAATGTTAGGACATTAATAATGCACTCGATGACAGAGGGCACGTTAAAAGCATTATAATATTTGCTTTTGGTGAGCACGTACTGTTAACTTTTCCCTACAGTATAATAATACCGTTTATCGATAATAATGAAACAATACAATGTTTATTATAGTGCATTTAAGCCACAATTGATGTCAGTGGTGCATTGTTGCAACTTATTGCAGAATGCCATGAAAATGATTCGTTGAATTTATTATATCATCAAAACATCAGTGTCCATGTATGATCTCCTGTTTTCAAGCCCATAGTGTTAATTATGTTTTTGTTTCTTATTATTAAACTATTATATTGTTTAAATTATCGTATAATCTGATTACAAACTTCAATTTTGTAATTGTATTAATAAGTAATTAAGTATATGATAAGTGTATAGCATAAAGAGGTCTTAAATGTTTCAACAATGTCCTAAAACTGTTTAGTAATTGCTATTTACAAAGATAATTTCCCTTTCGCATTATATTTTTGTATCGATGGATACTTTGAGAAAACCTGTTACGAATGAGGCATAAATCAGTGAGGCAAAATTAAAAATTCTGTCACAGCTATGTGCGATATAAAATACATACCGTTAAATCCGGCGTATAGCGCACACATAACACGCACCTACACTTTCAAGCTTCATTTTTTTTTAAGGTATATTCGCCGTATAACGCGCACCCCTTTTTTACGAAGAAACCTGAAATGTTTATATGCAATATTCTAACGTCTTGAAGATATTTATTCGAGCTATTATCCCAGGCTTTTGAAAATAAGTAGTATAATTCTAGAACTACAACAGTTTAAATTTCTAAGGTATGCCATTTCTTTTAAATAAACGGTATTTCAATATTTGTTAAGTCTAATTTTTATATGTTCATCACTTTTTTGTTGTTGTTAATGCTATCATTTTTATACCCGACGTATAACGCGCACCCATAAATTTCAGTCTTATTTTTTGTGTTAAAAGTGCGCGTTATACGCCTGATTTTACGGTAGTTTAAAACTGTTAAGCGTAGAAAATTTTCTACTCTATATGATTATATAATACAAATATTGATTTAATAGCTCTCGTGGTTCTACTTATCATGCAATGTAAATTTCCTTCAAAAAGTCTAAACAAAGCAGAATATTGTTTTTTATACTTTTTGTTGCTTCTAAATAATTCTAGTGAATTAAAATTCAATTTTTTGTATCCATTAAAACAAATAACTTTCAATACTCCATGAAGCATACAATTTCCGTTTCTTACCCTAACTGTATGTTTAGATTTTTATTTATGTAACACACAACTACCCTAAATCTATCTTAAAATAACATTCCTTTTATTTCCTTCATTGTTTCAGCCAGTATTAACTATTGAATAAAAGTAGCTCTTAAACTTTAAAAAATATAGTTGAAAAAAAAAACTGATTCATACCAACAACATGCATTTTATTTTTTAATTAAAAGGCTTTCGATGTTTATTTAAAAGTTTTATTTAGAATATCGGATGTTATAATTAGTTTTAAGTATATATAAATTAGATTAGTTTGCTGAGTAATGTTTTAAGAACTATATTAAACAGAATTATCTTGTAGTCGATTCGATTAGAAAAAAAAATATAATAAATCTTAAAGAAATATATTATAAGAGTGGAAAAAATGCGATAAAAAGTTAATTAAATTAAGAGATAAAATTAATATAATTTATTTAAAAAAATAGTAGTAAAGTATGTAAGTGCAGATTACAGATATAAAAATAAAATAAGTATAGTTGGTCATAATTATATTATTTAGTAGTAATTTATTTTAAGAAGTAATTAATTTTGATCTCGTACACTAACAACTGTAAAAAAATTAATAATTAAGATCTATGATTTTTTTCCATGAAATTTTACGTCAAAGCTTCAAATATGGAAATTGATGGTTATAATAATCAAATGGTTGAAACTTCCATACGTTATTTCATTTATAAGACCCAAATTATTGTAAAACTCTGTGAAATTATCTCTTTTATTGTATGCATGCTAAACAGATATGATGCTCCTTAAGAAATTTCATAAAGCAAGAATTTCATGGAAAACTAGTCTTTTCGTGCTAAATCGAGAGCGCTGTACAATTTCGATTCAGTTTTGTTCAATATCTCTGACTGTTTTCGATTCGTGAACTCTAAATTCTCTGTTTTCTGCCAGGTGGCGTTATAACTAACTTGTTTGATGTTTTGTATGACTAAGTACCACGTTTAAGGTCGTTAATACTCTTCGCCGTTCTCAAGTTGTGAGAGAACATGACTATAGTGTGCCTCCTGTAAATTACTTTTTTAAAAAATAGTCTTTTCGGAACATATAAAGCACTAAAATTAAAATGTAAGTGTGAATAATTTTTTTCCTATAGATCGCAGGTTCCTAAAGCAGCCGATATCTTTGTGGTTGTCTAAATTACTTCAAAGGTTGCTATTTTTGAGTACATATAAAACTAGCTGGTATACCCGTTCTGAATTGAAGAATAAAACCATAGAGATTGAAGGTTAAAAAAGTTTTTATTTAATTTTTTCAATGAATTGCAAATATTTTTTTTTAAAAAGCTTTTAACATATTTCTGCTTAACAAAAAAATCATATTTGCCAAATTTTAAGTCTGTAGGTCTAATCAAGTAAGCTGAAAAGTTGATTTTTTTTATTTATACACCCCCTGTAAACACTATTGTGGGTCGCGTTTTGAAAACTTCCTTCTAGGTTGAGCTCTGCTCAGCAAAATTAATGTTTTCCAAATTTCAAGGTTGTAGGCTTAGTAATTCATAAAAGGGAATTTTTTTAATGTAAAACGCCGTCGTAAAAAAAGCCCCTTAAGGGTCGATTTTCGCAATATCCCTACTTAGCAGATTTCTACTGCATGAAACGAACGTACCTGCTAAATTTCAAATCTGTAGGTCTAATAAATCAAAAAGGGAATATTTATCTATAACTTCTCCTCACCCCCTCGAAGGGTTATTTTTTGCAAAACCTCTTTTGTAGTGTAATTCTACTCCACATGAGACAAACGTCCTGCTAAACTTCAAGTCTGTTGATATAATAGTTCAAAAACAGGAATATTTATCTCTATTTTAACACCTCTCAACCCTCCCTTGAGGGTCTATTTTTGCAAAACCTTTTTTGTAGCGGATCTCTATGAAAGGAACATGCCTGCCAAATTTGATATGTGTAGTTCTAACAGATCAAAAACGGAAATATTTATCTATAAGGGCACTTAAACCCTTTCAACCCCCCTTGGGGTTCAATTTTCTCAAAACCCTTTCTTAACGGATCTCTATGAAAAGAACACACCTACCAAATTTCAAGTCTGTGTGTAGGTCTAACAGTTTTGAAGATAATCATGATGAGTGTGCGAGTGTGTGAGTAGCTTTTCTCTTTCATTTATATATATATATAAATTATATCAGAAAGCAGTTTGTGTTAAGAAAAAAAACTTCGTTATTTTTTTATTTTACCATCATTTGGATTGAACAAAATTACATAAGTTCAAGAAAAATAGAATTCGGTGCCAATCTGTTTCAATAATAGATGCTATAATTTTAACTGTAGTCTTTGAGTTTGTGATTTTGAGAAATTTAAAAGCATTTTTCTTTATTGTGGAAGGTTTTTTCTCTGTAATACATATCTAATTCGATTTGTTTCTTTGTGTCTTACCTTTCATATATTTTTTATGATCCTGAAAAATGCATTAAAAATAGAGATAAAAATGAAATAAAATTTTTCCCTGCATCTTTTTTTTTATTCGCTTATGTAAAGAAAGAACATTTTCAAGTGGAACTTAGAGCTCTTCTTCAATGTTTGACACTCACACTTGTTTTTGAAAAATTCTTTTATTATTTTTTTTAGAAGTCTGTCATGTTTTAGTCTTGTTACTTTTTAGGAATATTCTTATGCAACATTTATTAATAAGCTTTTATTAGAATCATGAATTCTTTCTTTATAAAATCATTTCTTCTTCAAATAATACATCTTTCTGTATCTAGTATTATTTGTTGCTGACTTAGATCATTTTTAAGAAGCAAGTTGAACTTGCAATTCCATGTTTTTGTAATAAATTAACGTAATATAAATATGAAATACTCTTCGTAACGTAATCTTCATTTATATTTCTGAATGTTCTCAGAACTCCTTTTTTAATACTTGCAAATTAGTTTCGGAAATTTTAATCGTAGAGAAGGTAGAACATAGAAACGTTTTAATAAATCAAACTGTTGCCATCAAAATTGTGCTAAATAGTAATTTAAAAAATTTTCTTAACAATTTCCTTCCAATTAAATGATTTACTTCACAGCAAGTAATGATTTCTAAACATTTCAATGCGTCACCTCAGAACGAGTTCGATTACGTTTCATCGTAATCACTCACTTGTTTAAATGAATACATTTATTAATTTTGACAAACATCTTGCGAATTCAAAGGCTGACTTGGGACCAGTAAAAAAGGTTTAACTTAAAATGAACCACAAAGAAAATCGAAGTTCATAGAAACATAGGTTTATTTCAAATAATACATTGTAATAAACATATATAAAAGAACAAGAAAAATTTAATATTACGTTCTCTGGCACTTGACATTTCTCTTCTCTGCTACTATCTTCCCTAATTCGGGAAAAAGTTTGATAATTTATTATATATTATTGTGTGCCAATATATTTTGACTGGGCTTGGCTTTAAAAATGCTTGTTGTGGGCCGTGAGTTTGACATCCCTGATCTAATACATTACTGAGAATTGATGATAATTGAACTAATTTATAAGATACGAATGCATGCATTAATTATTTAGTTTTTTGTATTTAAGATCGAAGCTAGTATATGCATTTGAGTCAAACGTACTCAATTAAAAAACCAGAAAAAGAAAGATTAAAAATACACTCGAGACATTTTCTAAAGGAGGGGCAGAAATGGCTTTTGCTTTGCGAAAAGTTTTACAACAACTTCAGCTAGAGTCTGCATTTTTCTTATACAATTCCCACAGAAAAAAGAAGAAAAAAAATCATATTCAGACTACTGTTATGTTTAAGGCCCTTAATTATCTTCTTGATCGCAATTCTATCAATGAAAATATCCATTTTGAGACTTGGCCGATTTGTTTGAAACTAAGCCGAAGTTGCGATTATCTTGCTTGAAGAAAATCTTTTCAAGAGCAAAAAGATTTCTTTTAGGTTGTGCCTCTTACCATTGAAAAGTTCTTTTATACACATTTACATTCCTTTACCCTCTCTTGCACGCAGGAGCGTACGATTGCTTATTATGATACGTGCACGTTCATAACCCGCGGCGAATTGTTAGGATTTACTACTTTTTCGAACTCGTTACTAGTTCCAGCTTTGAAGCCTTTACGAAAACAAACATAGGCACCACTCACCGAAAGAAAAAACGGAGTAATATCTGCTATTTTATCAATAGATTTTAAAGGGAGATATTAAACTAGAGAACGAAACAAAATAACGCAAGAAGCTAGCCAATTACCAGGCATCTTAGTATTCCTACGTTCAAAAGAGGTGGGCAACGAGCCAGTAAACGAGCAACTCAACTCAGAACCAAGCCAATTAAGCAAAGATACTTTTGCTTCAGGGAAACACTTTTTATACTTTTTGAACGAGAGGAACAAAATGTGCAATTTTAGTGCTGCCCGTCGCTTTTTGTTGCCAGAGCGTCTTTTGCCTACGGGGTTAAAAACAGGAAAATAAAACCTAGCGAAACTTAGTTCGTAATATAACCGCGGAATATAACAAGATATTTGAGGCATTTTTGCGAGAGATTGTTGCAAGTTATTTTAATACATTTTTTTCTTGCTTGTATTATTTTTTTTTCAGTTTTCGTGCTTCTCGTATGATTGATGAAAACATTCGACTTCATGACTTTGAATGGAACGTGGTATACCTGCAGCAGTAATTTTAGAAATGTCTTGGAGGTATACGACATCATAAAACTGTGCAGTCATGTTTTTAAGAAGGGCGGAATAATAAAAGCGAATAGGATGGAGGAATTTCATGAACGTATAATTTTGTCTTCTTTCACCATTTTGGGATTATTAAAATTCTTTATATTTTACTTATTTATTTAACAAAAAGTAGCAATGAAAAGAAACTTCTGAAATAGGTAAAGAATCATTTTCCTTAGGTAAAGTAAGAGGCACTTCCTTTTATACATTTTTAAGCTCTTAAAATTAATCAAAGATGTCGTATCTTCGTGATCTGATAAAATTTGTTTAGGATGTAAAAAAGAAGCACAACTTTAATGAAGTAAGTTTACTGTTGTCGCGACTTAATGGAATAAATTTTAAGAGATGCTCTTTATAACTTGAATATTTAAATAGACTGAAACGCAATATCTGAAACATTTGAATTGTACAGAGTTATGTAAATTGAGCATGGATATAATAAATGATTTTTTAAAGAAATCGAAACTAAAAGAACTTGTAACGAAATTGAAACTTTTCTGTAAAATATGGGGCATACGAAGGATGATGTAAGATTTAAAAATGATAATATAAAAATAATAAGCAGTAAAAGACGCATTGGAAAGACAGCAAGATTTTAACGAGATAAGTTGCAATGTACTTCAATGAAACAATTTGTGCAATCTAATAATTGAGGTAAAGATTTCAAAACGTTTAAAAAAAATATTAGGTAAAGTAAATTTTCTTAAGTATCCGAACTCTAAGTATTGATATATTTGATGTACAATTCTACAGCATATGATTATATTTGATTATTGTTAAAACACATTAGAGTAATGCACCAAGTTCAATAATTTTTCAACTAATAATGACTTATTCAAAAAATAATAGATTCTATAACTTAAAAAGGAATGTACCAATATGGAATTATACAAATGTATCGAAATTGCGTATGCGCATACTGTACATTAAAATATACAAATTATTAACCTTTAGCAGGCAATGGCTTACTAACTGGAGATACAACGCATTGGAATAGATCATTCAGGTATTTTATAAAAATATGAGATTTCAATGTCAAGAAATAACTTTGAAGATGGTACTGTGGGTTCAAATGGACTGTACCCATACCTCACAGATGGGTTCGCTAACATTGTGAGCAGTTTTCACCATTTGAGAGCGAACGCTCAATTGGGCTGAAGTAAGCATGCTAGTAAAACTACAGCACCGTTGTAAATTTCGGTTGGAACGATGCTACCGCTAATCACTATTTTAAATAATGACTGAACTGTGGCTGTAAGAGTGGCAACAGTAGAGCGTTCGGCTGAGAGCGATGACAGAAAACGAGGCAGAGTGATCGTTAGTGTAATCATAGGAAATATTTTGACTTATTTTTCTTCAGTAGTTTTTATTTTCGTAACTTTAATAGTTTTTGTGCGACTATAATAGTATAATATAAAAATTTTAATGCCTATCAAAATACATATTTTCTAATAAGATGATTAGTCGTAGAAATTTCAGATACAGTAAGACCCCGCTTAACGCGGGGGATACGTTCCATCAAAGTAGAGCGTAATGCGAAACAGCGCTAAACGAGGCTATCTTAACATGTAAATAATGGGGTTAGGGGAAGATGGATGGAAAATTGGTTAGGTATTAAATTTAATAATTATGTTGTTTTTTTAAATAAAAATAAAACCAAACATTTATTTCTTACAAAAATAAAAACAATATAAACGAATGTATACATATAAAAACAAATAAAATTCTAAGTCAGTCAGATCATTCAATCTGCTCTGTGTTTCCAATTTTCTGCTTTTTGTCAAGAAGGCATCTTGTTGAATCTGCCAAATTCAATGCAGCACTAATTTGAGAGTGACGTTCACCAGAATCTAATCTTCTAACTTGCATTTTAGTTTCCAGTGAAATGCTTTTTCTGGTTGCTTTCTTTTATTGTTTTTCATTATCACCCATGATAAAAACTAAAGATCATAATATTTGTCACTGTATTAACCGTTATAGTATTATTTAAATTTATACTTACAATAATGTCAGCAAATGTTTCAAATGATAAAAATGCGTCCGTACAGCACCGCACCAAACAAGAAACACAACTACACTGTTTCGGATATGTTATGTACATATTTTGAAACTTACAATTTCGGGGAATCCCCGTAGTGCTGCGAGCAATTTCGGGGAATCCCCCAGTTGAAATAAAAGAGCGCTAAACCGAAACAGCTCTAAACGAAACAGCGTTAAGCGGGGTCTTACTGTATATATATATATATATTTGGAATAGATTTTTTAAAATATGTGTTTTTATTAAATAATGAAACAAATTGTGTAATAGAGAGTCTGTTACTTAACAAGCATGCTTCTCAAGTTCACGTCTTAGTTCAAATTGTTCAAGTATATTATTTCGTTTAAATATATTACTGTGTCATATATTTTGTTTCCTGAACATCATTGTTTTCTTTTAAAATGCATAGCAATTCTTTCGTAGAAGGTAATATAAAAATGTGGGTTTTTCTTTCCAGAAGATCACAAATTAATTTAGTTATTTCTATTGCTATGATAGAATTAGCTTCATATTTCAGAAATACATTATAAACATGCTCAGCAGTAAGAGCATGTTTAAAAACGCTATGATGAATATATATGTTTATATAAAATTAAAAAAAATCATTCATGACATTCTGAAAATCCCGAATATTTTTGCGATCCTGAATAGTACAAAGAAACCTGGACTCTCCAGGCTAATTTCGGATGTATGGTAAGCCTATACAGTGAAAAACACTTAACATGAAACTGAAGGGACTGAAATAATTTTTTTCTTGTTAAAGGATATTGCAATAAACAACCACATGTATTAAAAAAATTATCGTTATTCATTTCATCATTGGAATGTGCGTCTAAATAATTGGGCTTACTTTTCATGACGTTTCTCATTTCGGATGATGTGGGAACAGGAGCTGCAATATTCATTTCATTTTCATTGTCAGATTCTGCATAAATGATATTTTTTGAGCTTTGAACAAACTACAAAATATTTTTGCCATAATTCGGGCTGTACACACATTGTCATCATTTACTGCAGTGAATTCTTCCTTTAATACTATAGAACAGTCCAATCCGGCTGGTGTTTTCAATATTTTGTTCATTCCCAGAAGGGAAATCTTTTCGTGTTAAGCGGTTTTTGTTCCGATTTATGAGAAAAAAAACATGTGGAAATTCTGAAGTTTGTCGGGACCGTTGTATTATTTCGTGTTAACCAATATTTCGTCTTAAGCGTTTTCACTTTAAACGTATTTTACTGTATATGTAAATAGTTTTAAGACATTTGTGAAGCTTTTTGCATACTTTTCCATTTGTATTCCTATAAATTGTGTTAAGCATTGCTAATGCATTCGACCTGAGCTAATTTTAAATGAAATTTATCATTTACCTTCTTATCGCTTGCCGTAAATATATTTTTATTTGCTGGTATTTAGTTTCTTAAAACATTGTGTGACGGCATCACGCATCTTTTCATTAACATGCCCTTTGGGTTCTTTGGGGCCAGAATTAATGGCAACTCTTTTCCAACCAAACCCAGGAAGTGAAGCGTGAAGGAAAGATGCAAATTAGGAAGCTTTTAAGTATCGGAACTTAGAGTAAGTGGTGTGGCAATTTGGGGAGTGTTATGATAATCAATGATTCAAGCGTGAAGAGGTTTGAGAAAGATTGAGTGACAGCTAACAGAAGTTGTTCCCGACATAGAGCCATTAGGTCAAGGTGTATACAATTGCACTCCAGTAAATGCGCTACTTCCATTAAGATTGGATCGGTCGATCGAAATTAAGGTAGGACTGACTATTTAATATTAGGATTTGTCATAGTATTGGAATTGAGCTTAGGTGAGTTAGTTATTGATAGTGGTCCGGTTTAAGTTATTTCGGTATTATATATATTGTGTGTTTTGTCATCGTAGATTCTCTCACATATATTATTATTATCTAATCTGTTAGATGTTTAAGTTTTAAGATCTTAATAAAGTCAAATTAAGATCATGGCGGCTTCTAGTTCTTTCGTTATTCCTACACTTCTAGCTCACGCTGATAATCAAGAAGGGCACCCTAGAAGGGCAACTTCACAATTGTAGCTGCAAAAGCTTTCTCTACTCTTTCTAAAATGTTCTTTAACATTATATATTAATAAACCAATTAATGAAAATTTTTAAAAGTCTTACTTGAAGTATTTAATAGAATCATCTGAAACACTTCTTGTTAAATTTATGAGGCTACGTAACAATAAATCCACTGGTTCCATTTTATTAAAAAACTTTTTATTTTCATTATTTCTTTTTGAAAACGAAACCTCAGCAGAATTTCTTTAGATCCTAAACCAATTTCACACGCAATTTCTTAAGCCATTCAGAGTTCTCAGGGGATACTGTTCAAGTAGGAAAGATTGAAGAGCAAATGTAAAAAGAGTTACTGATACAATTTATTGCATTTTTTTCTTCTATTCTTTTACCTCTTGGAATTCTCAGAACTCGTAAAGAAGAAGGAAGTTTTACCCCCTGAAAGCCACTTTTAAGTAAAATTATTTTGTTGTTTCTGAAAGTATGACAATTGTAATAATATAAAAGATATAATTTTTTGAGTTTTCTAATTTCAATTTCTGTGAACATTGTCGAATGTGGTAATTATTTTTTGTTCATTAAAGCTTTAAGCTCAAATAAATTTTATTTTGTAAGTATCATGTTCTCCTGTTTTGCAAGATTCCAAATTATTCAAAAACATCTTTTATATAAAGCATGTACTGAAATTTAGATTGGAACTTGGATTCAAATTATGGAAAATGAGACTTACGGATTGTATCACTTTCTAGCGGATTGGATCAAGTTATGTATTCTGTAATAAAGTAGAGCTGAAAAAACAAAATGAAATCTTGTTATTTGAGTATAATTTACAGTGAAATACGTTTAACGCGGTAACGCTTAATAAGGTATCCGACTACGTTCGGAATCGTGATTTTAAAAAAGCGCATAAATGGGTAATTTTCATGATATTTAGTGTCACTTAGATTGGAATACATGTATAAAATGGTTTTAAGGCCATTTTGACAAAAAAAATTATTTAATTACAATATTTCGGCAAAAAATTAACTTAGAATAACCTTTTTTCAAAATGTTCTCCTTTTGTGAAAGATGCTTCTATTATAATAATATTTTGCCTGTATATAGCTCAGACCTCTGTACAGAGGCTGAACTACGATTTTTGAAAAATTCACATTATTTTCAGAGTTACCACCATTTGAAATAATTATCGGCGTTTTTTTCTTAAAATTTCTTCCCTCTGTTGTCGTAAAACATGGATAAACCCACTTCTAAGTTATATATTTCAAAAATTCTAGTTGAGCCTCTGTACAGAGGTCTGAGCTATATACAGGCGAAATATTATTATAATAGAAGCATTTTTCACAAAAGGAGAATATTTTGAAAATGAGTCATTCTATGTTCATTTTTTGTCAAAATATTGTACTTAAATAATTTTTTATTGTAATACTATTCTTAAAACCATTTTATATACATTTTCTAATCTAAGTGACACTAAATATCATAAATATTACCCATTTATACGCTTTTTCAAAATCCCGGTTCCGAAAGTAGTCGGATACCTTAAGACGAAATATTGGTTAACACGAAATAACACAGCGGTCCCGACAAACTATTATGTAATTTCGAGCATTTTTCTTCTCTTAACACAAAACAAAATTCACTTAACACGAAAAGATTTACCTTCTGGGAATGAATAAAATACCGAAAATAACAGACATTTGATGACATGTTTGTGAAAGTTTCTTCATTATTAGACTGCTCTACTGCATCATCCGAAGAATTCTTTGCAGGAAGTAATGATAATTTATGTACCGCCCAGATTTTTGACAGACAAAGGCATTTTGGAGTTTATTCAAAGCTCAAAAAATATTATTGATGCTCATTTCGATGAAGAAAAGGAAATGAATAATGCAGGTTCTGTTCCCTCGTCATCCAAAATTATTTAGTTATCCACAGTTATTTAGACATACATTTCAATGGTGACAAAATGGACGACATTAACAATTTGTTGACAATTTGATGCTAAAAAAGGAAATACAAAGAAAAATATTAGATCATTTTCCAAAAACTTAAATGTTTTGTTTTTAAAAACCTTGAAAATTATACATTAAGTTTCATTGTGAATGTTTTTGTTTCGATGGTTTTTATTAAATACATGCAAATATACATATCGATGTTAATAAAATGTACTCTATTAAACTTAATTTTGTTTAATATATGTGTCTTTCCAATATCCTTCAACACGAAATTCTTTTAACACGAAAAATATTTCAGTCCCTCTAGGTTTCGTGTTAAACAACTTTCACTGTATATTTTTATTAATTTAAAGGAATAATGACAATAATGTTCCTCACAATCCAAAATATCATATGATTAAACGTTTTTCAAATTTAAATTTATTGTTTCACAAGTCCGATTAAAATTAGTATAATAAGATTTAGATTATAAATCAAAGACGCTATCTCAGAATATAAACTAAAGATAAAATCAATCTTACATACTTTTTAATAAATGTTTCGATTGATTTATTTGAAGGATCTGTCTAAAAATTTCATTCAGAGTATTTTATATAATTTTGATAAAAAAAATACAAAAGTAATGATCAAAAATCAATCAAGTCTGTAGTTATCTACCCACTACACGCCATTACAAAAGAAATAGGTTTCGGATCATTATAAGAGGGAAACATCTAATCCCTTTACTGATTCTAATCCAATACGCTTATCTTATCAGACAAAACAGATTGCGTCTAATTCGGATTGTATTAGAGCTCAGATAAATGGAGTGGCCTTTACAAATTTGCTTCCATGCTTGAGAGCAAAATTCCCCTTACCTCCTCCAGAGATATTCCCTATTAGATTCAAGGTGCATTATCCTATGAATTCATGTTGGGATTCCTAATAGGTTACGGAATCGTCATTGGATCTCCAAAGTTAATTACTGCGAAAACTTATCACCATCTCCAGATCCATGGAATCCAGATGGCGGATCTGTTTGTAGAGGAATCGTAATGCATGAATAAGTTCCCTAACAACTATTAAATAATTAAGGGATAAATATATTTAAGCATGTAATGTTTATTAATGGAATATTATGTTTATTTACAGTTGATATATTTAAAACTAAATTATCTCAATAATGTGGCCTTCTAATATCATTTAAAGGGAACAACGAGGTTTCAGCCTATATTCAAATTTCCTGCTACGTATTCGGGTTGGTTCATTCTTGTACATTAAACATAATGTTTTTAACACTTACTATTATTTGGTACTATTTACGCAAAAAATTTTAATCTAAGGATTTTTAAAATTTTTTGGTTGATTCCTATGTATGTATACTATGTTAAACAGATTTTGTGCTCAAAATTTCATAAAAAGCTAGCCATATAATTTTTTAAGGAAAAAACTTAAAATTTGTGAAGTGATTTTAAAATTCAAATCTTCCTACAAAAATTTACGTACACTCATGAAATTTGATTTACAAGTACGTAAAACTATGTATAATAAAAGTTGGTATGGGTTTTGAGTTAACATGATTGGTATTCATACAATACTTCTTTCTATGAATGTTTATTGAAAATTCCTTAAAAATGTATAAATTCTGAGTTCAATTATTTAAAAAAAAATATTGCTTTGGTTCAAAAATGCATACCAACTTTTGTTACATGTGCTATTAGTAATAGGTACAAAAAATTTCAAAGCATTAGGCGCCTTAAAAAACCTTAGCATTTTAAATGAAGATAAACTAGTTATTTTATCTTTTAGAGATAAGTCAGTTTAAAGTTTTGATTTGCCATAGAGATGTGAATAAAAATGAACATGAAAGCTATCATAGTTCTGCGTTTCTTAAGTTTACAGCTTTCAAATTTTGCGAGGTTATAGAAAAGTATATAAAGAATAGTTTAGGCTAAAAAAATTAAATTTGATTTTTTGACCGCTTTTGGTCAATTGAATCGCACTGTGTCCCCTTAAAAAGAAGAATGCAATGTGTGAATGAAATTTTAATTTCCCTAAATGAAATCAAAAGTGTAATTATATATATAAATTATTCTACGTATAAGAGCTCTCCTAAGTGAGCAATGTTTAGAATACTACAACATTCATATTTTTTAAATTCAAATATCTTTTTCCAAATTCGAATATCTGTTTTAAATTCCAACAATCGTTTTCGAATGCAAAAAAAATTATATGTATGTAATAGTTTCCTTTAATTTCTCTTAACAACTTTTTAAATTGTACTGGTACTGACCTTCAGGACTCGCGCATAAATAACAACTAGCTTACCCGCATCTCGGGATAATTGCAGCTTCAAAGTTAACAGCTTGTATTTTTAATAGTAAGATTACATCAGAATCTATCGAACGATATCCTTCAACCAATCATAGCCTCCGTCCGGGGAAGTCACGCGGATTACAAGACTTCTTGTTGCCGCTTCATAAAAATATCCAAGATACTGGAAATCCTTCTCTTTGTCTTTACTATGTATACCGAATGCAGTCCGTTTTTTGTCTCCTGTTTGCTTAATGTGATGTCGAAATGCTAAGTCTTGTCCGGAAATATTTATATGTGCGTGTGATCTTCAATACATGTTGAATTCTCCTTAAGATGTTTCTCTTTATACTAAACCAGCGTTTCTCAAACTGTGGGGCGCGCGAGCATATTAAAACAGTCGAAAACAAAAGATTTAAAAAAGTTATTCATTTATACTGAAAGTAATCAAACAAAATACATTCACACATAATAAAAAATAAGACACACATTTACACTGATAAAATACACTTATAAATGTATCAGTTCTATACAATGTATTTTATAATTAAGTTAACAATACTTAGCTAAGAACAAGTTTGATAATTACTAATGACCCCTTGGGCTTCTATTGTACGTTATACAATCAATCCCTTAACTGCCGATTAAAAGTTACAAGATTCGCTTCTTAATGTCACCGGTTTTCTCGTAGGCGCGAGTATGCGATTTTTTTTTGGGAGAGGAAGGCAGGAATAAATAAGCAAATACTCTGAAATAAGTAAATCCTTCGCAAACATTGTTAAGGTCCTTTTATTGCATTCCAAAGCCTTCGGAATAGTTTTACTGATAGCAGTGCACAGAAAAGATCATATACTTCGAAAAGACGTATATATACGTCCATAAAATGAATGCTTTGTCTGTGTGAGACGTTTATATACGCCGGTGGCACTTAAGAGGTTTATGTCGTATTTAAGGTTTAGCGTCAAGGTATAGTATTATAGAATTAAATACATTGTTATTGCATGGAGGGGGCGCGATGAAAATTATGATTGAATATTGGGTCGCGAATACTAAAAGTATGAGAAGCACTGTACTAAACGATTCCTCTCATCATTACAACAAACACACAACCTTGATATGGAAGAAATAAAATCTCCCACTTGCCATGTTACCACACACACATTCACACTCACACACACACACACACACACATTTAAAATATATACCCCTAATTTATATAACGCGCAATTTTTGCACTAAAAAATAAGATAAATTTATGGGTCGCGTTGTACGGGCTGAATATAAAAAAGAGTTATAACTTTAAACAAAAAAGAAAAGATGAGTATGAAAAAATAGATTTCTACATATCTAAATACAGTTTTTATTTTTAATAAAAGAAATGACGTATGTTAGGAACTTTCATTATTGGATAAAATAAGTTCGTCATATTCGTCTTCAGTTACATCTTAGGCACATCCTCAAAATCCGTTCTATAGTTCCACCCTCACAGTTATTCTGATCTATAAATAATTAATCATTCATCTAGGTTGTTAGATGTGCTACATTTTTTTCTTTCTGAAATGACTTTTTAATTAGGTTTGGTTTAATTTCATCCCATGCATTTATTATCCGCTTACACTATATCTGGGCACCAATCAGTAAAATCATTGTTCATATACATTTCAAGTTTCTTTCTAGATATAGGTGCGTGTTATACGACGAACAAATATACCTAAAACTCTTTAAAAAAAGTACGGTTTGAGAGTATAGATGCACATAATACACCAGACTATATATAATATTTGCATAGTGGTTTTATTTTTCACGTAAATAAATAAGTAAATAAATAAAAACACCTGAATACCATTAACTAAATAATTTTTCAGTGAATTATGTAATTACTTCGAAGATACTTAGTTTTTTTAACCGCATGCTTCCAGTTTGGGTTAATGCTCTGAATTTCGTTCTTTTTAATAGAAAATTTTCTATTTTATTAGAAATTCAAAACAAAAGGTTCTTAATTTGTGAGTGAGAATGTTTCTTTTTACACTTGGGATGAATAACGATCAACATTGGGAAAATATCCATCTAGAATTAACTCTAATTGTACGGCTCGAATTAACAGCATTTCTATAAGTAAAATGTAACACTGAAGTTTATAAAGTTTAAGAGTTGTTGCTTCTAATTTGTATGCATATTAGGCTTAATTCACACAAATTCATATACAAATATATTTGTGCGGGATAAATAATAGACAAAATAACGAAAATAATTTATCCTAAAGCACATCCTCATAGAAACGAAAACTCACAGTACTCTATTCAAGAAATGTCCCAGTCCAATTACAAATGAAGCAGTCTTTGGGGAGATCCATAGTTATTACTTTCTTTCCAAAGTTAACATTTTGCTTCAGACTGGGAACCACTTTAGCCCGCGGGCAGATAGATTGGTTCTGAAAAGGATTCAGGTATGGATTCTTCACTTGGGCTTAAATCTATAGGACTTATAACAGCATTAGTGATCTTGAAGGAAAATTGAGCTAGTTTTCTTTTGGAAAAGTAATCGCCAAAAGGCTTAGAGAAGGTACCACAACGAGGGAAAGAGATCTTTTCGAAAGGACATTTTTCGGTGGAAGATAAAAATTTAGTTCTGGAGTAATTTTGAAAAATTCTTTGGAGAGACTGCATTTGTATTTCCGCATTATGCATGCAAGCGAGATGATGTGCTCAGATATGAAGTAATGATCCTGTTATGTTAAAAACCTAGTTTATTGTAATTTATAGTTTTTAAATATTTTTATTCTTATAAATTAAAAAGTGACAATTAATGAAAAAATGCTGCATTTTGTTTTTGAATTAATGAGAATCTATAAATTATATCGTGTTTGTTATTTTGTTATGCATTGAAAAAAAAGGAATATGACTCTATTTGTTAATACTCAAAGAATGAAGCTGGATTGCAATGTTATTTATACGTCAAATGAAATAAAATACATGTGCATATTGGATTCTCTTGACAGAGTTTTCAAAAAATAGGCCAGAAAAGAAAAAAAAATATTTTATTATAATAAACTAAACTTATTGGTGCAACAGCCCATTAGGGCCAAAACCTACTGTGCCTATTTCAATTTTTGTGACCTTGGGCACTGAAGTTCATGAGCAGATGTTCTGGTCAGGTGGACAAGCATGATGCGAAACATTCAGTGTTTAGTTCCCAAGTAAGCTTTGTACTCATTTATCGTCCCACTGAAAGGATGAAAGATTTAGTAAACCCCTGCTAGGTTGTGGCGTGAAAGCGCGATTCAGTTACTGGGCTTCTTTTTTATAATAAATCGAACATTATTTTAACATCGCATATCTGTTATTGTAATCAATTTTGAAATTCTCTACACTTGTTGCATGTAGTTGTTACTCCATATGTATAAAGATGTATTTGGGAAGAGCAAAAATCGCTTGTACTATAAATTCAGTTAATTGTGTCGATTATGCTGGACGTTGTAGACGGCTAACATGATCTGTGTGTATATGTCATGTTTTTAATGATATAAATAAACCAATTTTGGCCAAAATGTGTCAAAACTAACCATATTACCCCGACCACAACTGAATGACATTCAGATATCATAAATGTGGCACCAGCAATTGATCGAGAGGCTTTGAGGAGCTTATGAGAGAATATGACCCTGAATTAATTGTTGATCAAGTCTTCGACTGTAATAAGTTCTCGAAACTGTTGTCACATCAATCCCATGGATAGTAGTAACGATGATGGAGGAAAGAATAGTGAAAATGGATAGTGATATACCGGTAAAGGACTATATACTTTAATACCTGCAATATGTTAATAAATTTGAAAATCATTTTACAGCACAGAATCACCATGTAGAATGAGCTCTTCAGTTTTATCGCTTTTCTACCTATTACGTGATTCTATATTAAAAGTAATACAAGGAATTTATCAAATAAATAAATAAATACAGTGATCTATACTAGAATTTTTGTTTAAATCCAGTAAATGCAAAATTTATAAGTGTATTGAATTAAAAGGCTATTTTTCACTAGGAAAGGAAATATGAAATCAATTATTTAGTAGAAAAGAAAATTGAAGGGCATAGGCTGTGTGTGTGTGAACTAAAGTGATAGTTCAATATGAATTGCAATTTCTACTGAATGTCTGATTGAGCTGAACCGATGTCGGTTAAAAGATTGCGTACTGATTTTTAAATCTATTCTTAGGATCGTTTAAACTCTTATACATGTGTTTGTGTGGATGATGGGGCTTAGCAATTGATAGATCAACAGTCTGATATCAGACCCACCAAAATGTTTTGTCACGATGTACGAGTGGACGTGGTCGCCAACATAAGGTTGATGTTGTTTCTCCCGAGACGTAGATTTATGTCTTGGTGCCACTGAAGACCAGTTATGTGGTGGTAAGGGGGGGGGGACGGGAGGACGCACGTTAAATCTATCGAGGCTCAAAGTCCTCACGTTGGTGTGGGAGTTTGGAGAATAGGGTGTCCACTCAGGTATTTTTCTTATCACCAGGTTTAGAATCACTAGATCCTTCGGTAAACTACCTTGTATTGTGTAAATTGATGGATTGCTTATTGAGGTGGCACTTTAAAGGGATACGAGAGTTTTTAGTGATGGAGCTTGTTAATATGAACCATGATCAAGTGACTAAGATGACACCTAAACTTGCACACTAATTTCCAAATTTCCACACCACACCAACGTGAGTACTTAGTATTTTGTACATCAGCCTCTCTGGATGGCAGATCTTCAGTGGCACCAATACGGAACCCACGATTCTAAGAAACAACGCAGATTACAAGTTCACGACTGTGATTAATCATCCAACGCGGCCACCGTGTTGCTTCGGAGTGCTGCTGTGTTTATTTTGTTAATGTAACCAACTTATCAATATTTTCTATTTCTAGCTTGTCGTTTATATAATTATATCATTATTACATGCCAACCATATAAATACATTACACAAACAAGAATACAAATAAGTATTTTTTAGTACAAATAAGAATATCAATGAAATAAAATTATTCATTCGGAACTGAACCGAAGACCGTTATTTTTACCTTCATAAAGCAACCGTTACCTTAAACAAGCAACCAATTCCTTAAAATATCTCGAGTGATATATTTTGTGTTTTCGCATTCTGCGTAGAATGGATCTGAAAATTCGAAAATGTATCGCGTGAAAAACTAGAGAAGTATAGTGATATCAGGCCAGATATCATGCGTGTGAAAGTTTGCTCTTTGGGCAATAGCTTAACGATGGAGATAGTGAATTTCTCGGCCTATAAGGTTAAGTCCAATAGAGTTTGAGTTTTGAATCAGCTAGACTGTTCATGATAAGTAATATGGATCGTTCCACGTAAAATGAATATTATCTCCAAAGTCTGTGTGTAGGCTAATTGTAGAATAATAAGATGCAAGTGTGGATGCCATTTTTTATCAAAATGACGTGTTTCGTCAACATTGAATGAAAGACCGAGCAAAACAATACAAATTCACATTCAGTCAGGTGATTCCTGTTACTCCCGTTCTTTAGGTTAATGCTTCGAACTGGAACTGAACCGAAAACTAGAAAAAATCGTTATTTTGTTCGGAACGAAAACTAGAACTGAACCGAGAAAAAAATATCAGTTTATTTCGGTTCGATATATCTTCAATCATTTTGTTACTGTGACCAACTTATCAATATATTCTAACTTAACGCCATTCATATAATTATATCATTATGACATGCCAACCATATATATAAATATATTACACATATAATTATATTTTTAGTACAAATAGGAGCATCCGGCGGAACAAAAAAAATTATGGTTCGAAGCCCGGTGCAAAATCTTACTTTCTTTAAAAAAAAAAACTGTTTTTCTTTGCTTTATTATGATGTTAATGGGAAAAGGAAAATCTTTCGAAAGCCATTTCTATGATTAGTTTGTTTGAAAATTATATGCATAAGATCTAAAAAATTATTGATAGTTATCTCGCAATCATCAATTAATTGCATTATTCATCTCTTTAATTTTCAGAGATGAACTTTACTTTGAAATAAACGCATTTGAAGTTGTTGTTTTTTTTGGAAAATAAATTGCTTATCCGTCCAGTGTGTGAGATCCTTATAGATTACTGAGTGTTGCCTTGTAAAATTATTTTCCTGAAAAATCTGTGTTAACTATATAAATCATATAAAATTGTAAGACACACTCACACAAAAATAAATAAATAAAAACGACAAACTAGCAGCCCAAAGTTAATTTCAGTATTTACACATTTCTTATTTTCTTTGCTAAATTTAAGCATTGATTCGTGTTTAAACTTTGTTTCTATTCATCAAAATGTTAGAAGAAGAAAATGATAGAATTTCTATAAATATACATTTAAAAAAAATAATTCACTGGAAATACACAATTTTATTTTAGATATAATTTATTTTCTTTAACAGTTAATTTTGTTATTTCGTTGCATAAAATAAATTAGTACCCTTCGCTAGAATTTTATTATTATTTTTTTTTTTGCATTTTCATGCTGATGAAAAATTGAAAAATATTTTTCTACCAAAGCCTTATTAATTCACTTGGAAAAGTACCTAGCGTCGCATAAGCTTCTTGAATGTTTATTTTATCCATATTATTTTTGCAGAGTTTTTTAAAGCTGAAATAAATTACTCTGAAAATGCAAATTTTGTCAAAAATGATTGTGTTAAAAAATTTTTTTTTAAAAAAATCAATGTAGCAAATGTGAACGTGCTTTTATTTTGTGAGCCTATGCACATTGTTGTCACATTTTGTACTTCTTTTTAGCACATTGATTTCCTCGCCTATGTATTGAAGTATTTTATCTCAAAATAAATTGAGTTTACGTGAAAGTTTGAAGTCAGTTTCTTCATGAGAATAATATTAGTATATTCATTATTATTCCTCTCATTATTCATTATTTCTCATAATTAGCACATTCATTAAAATGTAAATAGAGTGACAGCTTAAAATCTGAATTTATTTTGAATCATACCGACAAAAATTTTTCCAGACTTAATAAAAAGTTGATTTCAAATAAGATCGTTTTTAAGAGAACAATTATTATTTTATTTTTTAAATAACTTTACAGATTCTTGTCTAGAAAAGTGAAAAAAAAAAAAAAAAAAACCCAATAAACAAGAATCCTTCAATGACACTTTTCCTCGAAGATCTCTTTCAAGAGGTTATATGAATAATCCTTGCAACAGCAACAAAGGGTTTTGTTAATGGTAATATCACAGCGGTAACAAAGACATTTCATGAAGTTTCTTATATTATTGGTAATCATATGAAACCGTTTACTGGTGCATAAATTGTGATGGAGCGTTTCTTAAATGCTTCTAATTTAGTGTTAGTGACAAAAATAAAAAATATAAAAAATAATACTTAAAAATGCAAAACAAGAACTATAATATTATTGAGCAATTCTCCACATTTTAAATTTCCAATGTTATGTTGATCTTAAAGCGTCCCCCATTGCCCCATTTATCCTCATGTTGAGGCCCGCGTGAATTAACTAACATATGTATGCGGGCCACGTGAAAGGGCTGACATATGTAGGCGGCCCAGCAAAAAAAAAGAAAAAAGGTTGAGTACCCCTGCTATATATTATTGCAAAAAAGAGAAAATGAGTATTTTTGAAATTATCTGTATGTGAGTTATCTATATTGATAAACATTCTAGAAATAACCTTTAGAATTTTTATCATTGCTTCTAAATACTTTTATATCTCAAATGAAGAATTTTAATAGCTTACAGAAAGTAGCAAATAAGTTTTGATTGAGTTTTAATTTAATTTAATCAATTGTCAAATGCAGAAATGACAAATAATCCAACAGTAACTATTCAAACAGAAATCAGAGAGTATCAAATGCAAATAGGTAATCATCTTTAAAGAGAAAAAAGTAAAAAAAAAATTTTTTTTTACGTTATATTTTTTTTAAATATATTGCTTTAAAACTGAGGTGCTTTAACATAAACGTTGTATGCAGAGCACCAATATGTGGAAGTAACTGTAAAGGATCTAAGAGATAAGATTATCCATCAAAACTCATGACAGATAATATTTAAAAAGTGTGCTATGTGTTTGATGGTATTGGTTTTTCTAATTATAAATGTTTCGTTAAATATGTTCAGAGACATTTCTTGCTCCATTCTCCAAGTAATTGAAAATTATAAGGAATTTCTTGCGAACGAATATTTTATTCAAAGGCAAGCTTTTTGATGAATACTACTGATGAAACTTCTTAATACTACCCAATGAAACAAATAATTATATGGTAATAATATTGGTAACCATCTTATGAAATAATAATTAGATTGTGCCTTTCTTTGGGGCTGTTTATAATTATGAGAAAAATAATTAAATTTTCCCAGAATTTCAAAAATGAAGTTTGATAATACGTTTCTATAATTATGAGAAAATAAGAGTATTTCAAAGACTTTCAAAGAAGTAATTTCTTTATCACATGTGTATGAATAGTTTACATTATTTAAATTTCGAACAGTTACCAAAACTTGCAACATATTCAATTTAATTTTAAAATTTATCCATTTAAAATTAAAAACTAATTTTCTGAACTCAGTGGTTGTAATCTTTGTAAACCGAGTAAATTATTTTACACTAACTTCTTACGAGACTTCTAATTAATTACAGGGAAGCGAACGACCGCTTACGATGCCTCTATCGAGCCAGACTCCGCAAAAGAATGTTCGAAAGTTCTTTTCTTTCTGGATATTCATCCAACGACGAATCAATTAACGGAGTGTTCTGCCTACACAATTATGAAATAGCAACAGTAACAAGAACAGAGAAACGACGCAACTTCCATCATAATTCATTAATTGCATTATAACACTTCCGTGGATGCTTCATTAAAGATGCATAAACCACCCGCTGTATCGCAGGGTGGGAAGGAACTCCCTGTGTTGTTCGAAACGGGGATGTAGAAGGGAAGAAAAAAAATTAACAAGGTCGTCTGAGATAAAAGGCAACCGGTGTAATATATGGTAATAAAATTGAGCAAAAATAATATGCGGTAAAATAGATACGATGTGAAGACGACGGAGGAAAGAATGGGGAGAAAAAATTAAAGAAGCTTTGGCAAGGTGTCAAAAGTTTTCGCGGGACTCTTTTCCACCTACCATCTCCTTTTGAAGTTCTATAATGCCTTTCGAACGAATAATATTCTGTCGGTTGTTGATTAACTTCTAATTTGCATAATCCAATTTTGTGACTTACACACACAAGCATATGCAAATGGCAATTGCGTTGAACAAAAAGAGGAAGACGTTGTTACAAGAAAGGTCGATAAAATCATTATCTGCAAGCACTTAGTACTAATGGCGAGACTAAAGAAGACACTTTTTTTGTTTGGTATGTAGGGATAAGAAAAGGGGAAATATATTCAGTAGATTCGTTTTACTCAATGTATTTCCAAGAATAAACATTCCAAGCTTTCTCTTATAGGGAAAAAATATCTTTTAGTTACATTAGCATGTTTTTAATGAAATTTGGTAGTTGTATGCAGCAGTGGGCTCTTGTCTTCAGTTTTACAATCACCGCTGTGCATATTAGAGAACGCCATTGCTAAAAGAGCATATAAATTAAACATAAATGATACAGAGCAATTCATGGAAAGAATTCGATGTATTTTGAGGATATTGGTTGTTTATTTAACAAGGTCTTTTAGTGTTGCATTGAAACACAAGAAGTAAGTCCTGGATATGAAGTAGTGCGTGACTTGCATCACCATCAAATCATAGAAACTTAAAGATTAAGTATAGTATATATTAGTTGTAGGTACTTTTCTCCCTTACTAAGCCCGTTTTTTTACGAATATAAACACAATATCTCATATTGCAATCGGGACAGAAGCATGTCAGCTTTTTGTGATAAACTTTTCATTTTCATTTCTTTTCAAGTAATAAACTGCTCATGGTGTCTTGCAAATCCATTTTCCTTATCGAAAATGTTCAAGGATTTCAATTCTTGCACTCAAAGAAAAGAGTTCTTGCCTTCATCACAAAGAAAATCCCGGATGAAAAGCATTTCAGTGCCGTAGAGAGATTCAATGCATCTCTAAAAACTCTTGTACTAATAATGTCACTACAAGAACAACATATACGAGCAAATCAAAGATAGAAAGAAGAAAAAATTAGTGCCCTTGCATCGTATGGGCAAACCGGTTGCGATCAACTTCTGGTAGCTCGTACGGTGTACGGGCAAACCGGTTAAGGAGTTAAATGTCCGATGACTATAGCCCATTTTTCAAAATTACCAAGGTCCGTCGCCAAAAGCCCTAGAGTAGCTGAACAGTTCGACACTATTATTCACTGACTCACTCCCTCACCCGATGCCAATAATTTTTGTGTAGCCTTAGAAAAACGTTAATTTCAGCGAATTATTTCTGTTTCTATGAAACACATGTAAAATAGTTCTAAATAATTCTCAAAAAATGTTAAAAAATAATTGGGAAAGATTTAAACAAAAACGGAAAATTTATCAAAATGAAATTAAATAACCTTTTAAAATGCCCATGTTTAATGTGAGGACCATTTTACTGGATTTATAGAAAATTATAAACATATCCAAGTAACATGAATTGAAAGATTGAAGATGGCATTCTGTTAACACGGAAAACATAGTTCTATGTAATAAAATACCCCAAAAGTAAATGTATCCCTTTGCTATGTATCACAAGAAATCAAAGATCCATTTACTACTGGTATATACAAATAGAAATGAATATCTTTCATACATTATTTTACGATCCGTGCATTAGGGGCAACAGGTTGCTTCTTTTGAAACACAGCAGCAGGCTTTCCTCATGAGTAAATGGTTACCGGAAATTTATATCCGATCGCCTTTGCTCCCAGTGGATGGACTCACTTCCGGTCATAACTCTTCCCCTGCTTCAGACAGCAAATACACCATCCTTTATCATCTTTTCGAAGAAAAGACTCTAATGGATTTTGAAATAGACCTAGTCGCAGAAAATATTCTGCACATTCTTTGGAGAAAGAAGGAAATGCACTAATTCATATATATTATCCGAAATGTCTTATTTTGTTAACTGAATCTGATTAGAGTTGTATAAAAGTTAGATTGTACTTAATACGCGGAAGTATTTCTTTAAAACTGAATTTGTATTTGACATTTAAAAATTGTTATATTTTTTTGTTTTAGAAAAATGACTCTTCCTGTATTTTGAAATAGAAGTAACTGAAAAAATGTTTCGTATGAGCATGTTTTGAGGCAGTGATCTCCAACCCTCAGGCCACCGGTGATCAAATGGTACCGGGCAGCCTAAGAAACTTTAAATTATATCCATTTTATTTACTGTTGTGTATTTCTATCGGGTTTTTGAGACTTTTCATGGAAATTACTTTATATTCATCTTTTGGTGTAACTGTAATTTATGCTGAAGGCATGTTTAAATTCAATTAAATTAATTAAATCAAAACAATCTATATTATGAAAAATCAACGTCCCCCTCCCATTGGGCCGCGGTTGATATTATGAAAAGTCGACCGGTCTTAGGCGATAAAAAGTTTAGGGAGCACTGCTTTAAGGTACCTCATCAGAGGTCAGGACTGTGTTCGGAATCGAGATTTGCAAAAAACGTTTACAATAATTAGTTTTTTCTTTCTTTAATACATATTTAGTGTCACTCAATTAGAATGCATATGTAAAATTGTTTTAAGGATATTGTTACAAGAAAAAAGTTACGTACATGTAATTTCTTTGGAGGGAAAAAAAAGACATTTTTTTCCGAAACATTCTTATTCTGTGGAAAATGCTTCTAAAATAATATTTTGCCTATACACTAAGTCTTCTGTAAAGAACCTGAACTAAGAGTTTTGAAATATATAATTTAAAAGTGAATTTATTCACATATTTTAATACATCAAATTAGAGAAATTTTAACAAAACAACCGGTTATTATTATTTTAATTATTGGCAGTTCTGAAAATAATATGAACTTTTTTCAAAAGTCCCAATTAGGCTCTGTAGCAATATATAGAAAAAAAACATTATTTTAAATTCATTTTCTATAAAAGAAGAATGTTCTGGAAATGTGTCACTTTTTCTTCATTTTTTGCCGACAAATTGCGTTGAAATAATTTTTTTATTGTAATAATATTCTTAAAAGAGTTTTATATGTATATACTAATTCAAGTAACACTAAATATGGAAAACAAAATATTCGTGTTGTATTCGGTTTTACAAAATCACTCTTCTGAAAGTAGTCAATAACCTTAAGAAATAAATAAAATTATGTCCATTTTAATGTTACTTCTCGTAAAATAACTTTAAGCTTAATTAATATTGAACAAAATAATTATTATTAGAGCATTGTTTGATAAATATTAAGACATACCTACAACTATTACAAAAACTGAAGAGTTTATTTATTATTTTCTTGCTTTATGTTAATTACCCTCAGTGCTATTTTTATCTCGAGTACTGATCAAACAAGTGAAAAAAAATTTCATACTTTTTAACACGTTTTGATATTTATACCTTTCTGAAGCCTAGTATGGACACAGTGAAAGTACAGAAATCACTCTCTCTCTGTCAAATGTAACCATACAGAATGATGGTCACTGCATATATCTACTGTCAAGTAAATGAATAACCCCAGATAACGGAAAATATTGCGAATGGCTTCAGGATATCGTGACTTAAGGCAAAGGTGACCTGTTTGGCAGGGATTCGTTCACTGTGTCATAATAAAATCTGTCATCTTTTCCTACGGACCATCTTTGGTGATGATTTATCTACATTATGGATGTCATTGTTATGTAGTCGTTAAGTAATTGCATCATTCTATATCCATTGTTGGAATAAATGCCGATTTCATTATTTGACGTCCGAAAAGCATCAGATATACAAAACATGACAGGCAGAAATGCACATATCGCTATTAATATTCTTATAAATTTCATGTATTACGCAAATCTTAATGTTAAATTTAATATATATATATATATATATATATAGTTATATATATATATAATGGGTAGGATGAATATGCTATGATCAGTTTTTAAATGAGATATATTGCTAGATTTTTGTGATAAATATATTGATTCACTTTGCTATTTACTGCAATATTTTTTTAAATCAGGACAAAAATACAGTAAACGATAACTAAGGATAGTTAAAATATCGTACAAAATATCAATATAGATACAAATGTAACGCACAAAACGGGAACGATTTAACAAAATAAAATTGAATATTTCAAAAGTGAATATATATAAATTTAACATTTACTAATTTCGAAGTTAAGTCTTAAGTTTAATTTTTGTACAGAAAAAATCATAATAGAGAGCGAGCAAATTTAAATTCATATAATTTATTTAAGATAAAAAATATAAAATAAAATAACTATAAGGAGCTCTCTTACCAACATAAAAGTTGCAACACCATGCTTCATCAGATGTGCTTTTTGGAGTAACAACGTGAAATTTCAGTGAATAATCTAAATGTTAGCTGCACATCAGTAGAGAATTTTTACGCTAAACAGAAAAGGCAATCCCATGAAAGAGAAGATCGAATTCGACGAAAATTGGTACACAGAATGCATATATATATATATATAGTAATATATATATAGTAATATAAAATAAAAGTGAAGAAGTACTAGAACCTACAGTGCTAAAGCAGTAAGAAATTGGTATACCATCAGACACAACAAATGTAGATACAAAAAAGTCTTAGGACTAAACTGGAGACCTATTATGATTTCTAAAACTGTCGCTGAATTAGGCCAGCGAATTAGGGTTAGCAATGCTTTATGGATCCAACCTTCCCCGTACAGCAGAAACTTTCGACATAATAGGGGGGGAAAACCCAAGTTGAAAAGTTAAGCCTAATACAACACGTGGAAGAAAAATCTGATAATATATTAAAATGAAGCTAAGAAAAGAGAACAATAATGAATGTCTGAAGGAGAGGAGTAATAATAATAATTTAAAAAAAAAAAAAACTTACGTGTAAAATAATTACTGGAAATCGAAAATTCAACCTTCCACATCAACGCCAATTATTTTTAATAAAGCAATGAAAATGCAGGGGATCAGTAAGAAGTAGGCCTACCACTGGCGTTGATGTGAGCAGGAATTCTTCGAGTTATAGGTTCTAATACCTTTCAGATAATGACCTAAGAGATGGAGGCTCATATGCTTTTAACATTCTTCCATTGTTCATCTTCTAATTGAGGCTGGGTTCTGATGAACCAAAAATCTGTGCCAATCACACTCTATATATTATATATGGTCGATCGGTGAGAGTTTAAAAGACAGTACACGCCAAAGAAGTCACGGAATATGTTACAAGGTATACCTGCTGATAAACGCCAGATGCTGTAATGCATTGTCCTGCTGGAAAATATGATTTTGCAGTTTTTGAATACAAGGTAACATAATCAGTGCTTCAGCAACTATTCATCAGCGTCCGATATGTTTCTAATGACACTCCAAACCGTTATGCCTGTTGACGAACGGTATTGCGTTTGAAAAATGGTAGTCGGATAAGTTCTTTTCCTCAGGGCCTTGTGACTCTTGCGTTGGCTGTTATAAAAAATAAAAAAAATAAAATAGAATTTAAGAGCTTGTCGCTTAACATGTACATTAACTGTGATGGTGTAAAATCTTTAATTTCTTTTTAATTTGAAAACCAGATTGAAGCAGTTGCAGAGAATAATTGTCAAAAATTCAGGAAATTAAAGTAAGTTCGAGTTGAGTCATGAATTCAAGTACAGAGTCTACATGAGATAATAGTTGAAAATAATGAAGAATACTGTATTTCAAATCGGAATTAGTTCTGAATATTCTTCCATGATTTCCAGTAAAGTTCGTTCTTGATTGTTGCTTTTCTTTTTAAATTGTTACTTGAAGCGATCAGGTCTGTCGGAAATACACCTTTTTATTATCGAATCGCTTCTTGTTGTTTATATCTGTCCAAATTTGAATGTTTAGTATCAACGAGGGACGGTTAAGATCATGAGTTTGAGTCCTTGTGCCGCTGACGATCCGCCGCTTAGAGAGGTTGATGCAAGTTAAATCTCTCAAAGTCGTCCCATTGGCGTTGTAAGGTAGTTTGAAGAGGATGGTGTCAGTTCAGGTGTTGTATTCGTATTTGATCGAGGTTGAAAATTATGAGGTCCGGTGTGTCGCGAATAGCCCTCGTGCTGCTGTATAGTACGACTTTAATAAACGCTCACTTCTGTACAAAACAATTCAAAACACTAGGTTTTAAAATGTTTACCATTGAATGCGAGCTCATTAGTATTCCTGTCACATTTCCCTTGTTCCAATAATTTTCGGAGTATCTGTAATACAAACGTAATGTAAATGAATCTAAATATTGACACATTACTCACCAGTTACAACAATATTAACTGCATTTTTGTTTAATTGATTTTACTACAATAATTATATTAAACTACAATTGTCCTCTTAAACACTATCAATTTATACCAGCATATATTTTTGATATTTTTAAGTACATGGATAATTACATATATTATGTCTTAAAAGTTTCCTAAACTTTCTTCAGTTAAAATCCGCATTAGCATTAACTCTTTTAAATTTATTGCTCCCAGAATCTATTCAGAGTGATATACACGAGAGATTCCAATGTTTTTTATTATCTCTTTAATCTTCTTGGTTTTCTTTTTTGAGGAAATAAAATAAAAATATACTTTTAGCGCACACAAAAGAAAGTCTACACTGACTGGTATAAGAATGTTCTTAAAACAGGAAATAAAAGAGAGAGAGAGAGGGATTTCCCGAAAGAAGGTACCAAATACCTCTCGAACAAAACAATCGTCCGTCGATCCATTGGAAATTTATTCTCTCCGCCAACGACCACCTAGGGAGGGACGGAATGTTCGGACACGTTCCGACAAGGTTCGGGTCGAATAAGCCGTTCTTTTGTCTTCGTGGGAATCCTTGGAGACAGTATTGATTGTTAGAATTCCCATGGCCCTTCTTATAATAAGATCGGAACCAGTCGCCATTAATGGGCTTTAGATTCCTCAAAAGGCAGGTTTGAAGTAATGGATGTTAAAGACTGGTGAAGTTCATGGTGGAAGTGCTTTGTAACACGGACTTTTATTATATTTTTTTATCTTGACGGCGATAGACCATTTGTAGACAGTACTTTCTGCTTTTTTAGCAAAGTAAGTTCACTTCACTTTAAAAGTGTTAGTCTTAAAGGAGCAGGAAGATTTTGAAGTTAAGTGGAATATTTTAAGAAAGCCGTTTGAGAATTAGAAATGTTTCCTTTTTATTATTAGCTTTTTTTCTGAATGATTATTTTAGTTTTTTGGAAAGTTTAAGTAATGACAATGATTTTTCCACTGCAGTTTTATTGTAGAATTCTGTACTGTGAAAACTTTGTAGTGTACTTTGAATATTTTATTCCAGAAACTTGTTAATTGTAATTGCATGTAAAAGTCACGAGTACATTGCTGAACAATACGAACGAATATACAGCTACATATTATTCTAAATAGAATAATCACAATAATATAGTAGCCATTTTTTAGGTGTAGTGAATATTAAAGAATTAAACATTGTATCAAGGTGCTGTAACGTCTGCTCATTTGTAGAACCACTCTCCAACAATACTTATCAAGAACGACGTACCTGGGACCAAGATGTCCAGATGGGACATTGTGTCTCCCATAAAAGACCGGCCATTCTTTTCTCATGCCTAGGGGATAACACATGACAGCTGATTCGGAAAACGGGTTTGATGTCGTCACACCTTTTCTTTCTCCGAAATCCAGACGAATTTTTGACTCAACGTTCTATAGGAAGGAAGCTCCGATGAACAGCAACTTTGCGTTGGGTTCCCCTCGCACTAGTGTACCGCAAACGCCTTGAATGAAGAAGAATGTCGGCCTCTCGTGACGAAGACACCCTCAGTGTCAATGCGACTAGGCGATTTATAGCCCTCCAGATGGTAAACAAGATACTGCGTCGGAGTTGGGATCAGGCCTACCGGCCTATTGTCTCCAAGCACCAATGGAGTGGGACTAAAGTAAAGAGAGTTGTGTGCAGATCTGTTAAAGGCGCCAATGAGAGGTGATTGGGGCATGAAAATGGTCCGCTCAGGGATTTTACAAGGGTCGGCTTGCAAGTTGACGAGGGGTTATCCTTCAGTCTTGGGAATTGCTTCACTCTTCAGTTGTGTTAGAGTTTGCGGGGACAGCCACACCTCAAGGACCAAGGGCGATTAACATTGCAGATTTATGAAAGACGGAAACACGGAATTGGCGGAACAACGGCTGGAATAAACGGACTTGGAACTAGAACTTTTCTGCTGCGAAAGGCTGTGGACTTCAACAATTTAATAATGAACCTACTCTTTTATTTAATTTGGAATAAAATGCTTTTTGGGCTAATAGCTGTATGAACCCTCACGCTACCATGTTATGGAGTAATTAAAATGGATCACGACGGCACAGTTACAACTTACTCATTTACTTGCCTATATTACTAGGCTAAAAAAAAGAGAAAATACAGATTAATATTTTCTTGCAAAATCTAAAACTATTTTCTTTAAAATAAAAAACCCATTATCGCGCATAATATAAAACAGAAATCTTTTTTTTGTATCTGCGCAGAGTTAGCAAATTTCATCTACATCAACACATTTATATAAATGGAGGGTGCGACACTATTGTTTACCATTTTTTAGATCGGATCGAAATCACATTTTCTGGTTTTGTGATAAGAATACTATAACGTAAATAAAGGTTTTTAAATAAATTAATTAAAAGCTCTAAGGGTCTTTTGCTTTACTGAAGGTATGTATCTAATCAAAATACAATATCTGCGTAATTTTGCTTTACGTGCATTTCCATACCTCCGGAAGGTTTTTGTCTGTGATCTCGACATTTTATGTTATTAAACCGTAAATTTAAAAGTTTTCAATATTTTTTCGGTAATTCTAAATTGTAATTTATTCTAAAAAGACTAATGAGATCTCATACTTAATAAGGTATTTTACATCCACCACAGTATCGACTTTCATCTCAAGATGTCGTGAATGATCTAGAAGCGTTACCTTAACTGAGGTGGGTTTGGTCTCATTCATTAAATCAAAACACTGCTTTAAAACACGGTCGCCCACCATCATTATAGCGTTCTCCCTCCTTTCTCATTCTCCCTTTTTTTTCCCAAAGAGGCCGAATCCCTTCGCATTTGCATAGCACCCATTGGTGTTATTAAAGCACGCGTGTATCATTTATCACCATCACGATTATTACCCCTTTCTTTATTATAATCCGAGGTTCAGGGATTTTTTTTTGCGTGAAGGTGTTATAATTTCTTTTCTTTTTTCTTTTTTTAAATAAAAAAACAATGAATTAATACTTGTCTAGCTATATATTTAAAACGTTTACGTTCTAACAAAATAAATTTATTTACCAGCTAAACTAATTAGTTTTATGTGAAAAAGTTTATTGTCATATACAAAAATGAAATTGTTGTTCTGAAAAAAAATTGGAGAGAAAATGATAGTAAAGACTGTTTGCTGTAATTTCAGATAATTAAAAAAAGGCAATAATCTATTTTAGTAGTAATATGCATTAAAATTTGTACTTGGATACATACAATATTCATGTTAATTATTTAAATTGTGTTGAACATAAAATTTATAATTTTTTTCATACGTTTGGTTAACATATTTACGTGAGGTAAGCGTAACAGTGTGATAATTGTAAAAAGACCGTGATAGCCTAATGGTCATGAGCAGTGTCTTAGGCGTTTGGGCCCTAGTATCACTGAAGATCCACCGTGTAGAGAGCTGAAGAACGTTAAATCTGTTGATGCCTAAAGTCCTCCCGTTGGTGTGGTGTGGAATTTCGAAGAGGAAGGTGTCAGCTCAAGTGTCGTCCTCGCCCCTTGACCGTGGTTCAAAATTACGAGGGTCGCAAAAATAGCCCTTGTGTTACTTTATCATCGAAGTGATAAATATAAAAATGAGCAATAATTTTCCTTTTGATGCAATTTCCTAGATAACTTTAATATGTATACATCCATTCGAAAATTACGTTAAAATAAAAATTAAGTTCTCTTTTTCTTTTGTTTTGAAAATTAAATCTTGATGTAATCATGACTATTGTCTATAACAGCAAAAAAAAAAAAAAAAAAAAAAAAATCTAATTTTTTTTTTGTAAAACAATTTAAATGCATATTAAATTTATGTTTGAAAGGGAATAATTTTACCAAAGAAGGTGTGGAATATTGTTATTGATATACTTGATACGATGGCTACCCCTTTTTGGAAATTCTCAGAAGCATGCCGATAATTACTTTTCATTCTAAACTCACATTCTTCGCTTCAACGCTTTACACTTCATTCTCCGCAGCACTTTTCACCCAATAGCACTTAATTGTTTCTTCGATAACACAACATCTTTTCTTCTCACCATTTCGAAATGAATCACAAAATCATCAACAATCGAACAGATCCAATTTGCGGGCAATTCCATTTTTTCCCTTTTTCTCGATATCTTATCTCAATCTCGTGCGAACAATAGACACAGTACGGTACTCTCGTACCCATCTGCTACGATAAAGACGAGTACTTTCTACCATTTGAAGGGGCGGGATGCAAGTGGTGTAATTTCACGCCACTGCGGATTAAAGGAGGTGGGAAAGAGGAAGAACTAACCTCCGTTGAGATGTGCATGAAGAAATCGATACTTTTGGGCACAGGAAACGTTGCTTCTGCTCTGCCTTCGTACGACATCCATTAAAAATAGATTAAAATTCAATTAAGGGCCTAATTAAATAAGCACTTGGGCACCCGACGCTAGGCAGACATACCTAAACTTGAGTTATGACTGTAGCAATTGTTTCAGCATGGTTCACAGCTGGCCCTGCACGTTTCGTTATCAGTTGCTATTGCGAAAGTGGTTTCTCCCTGTGGTACCTGCTACTGAGTCACACTTCTGCGAATCGCTTCATTAATGTTTGCTGCTGAACCTGTAATAACATAGATTACCCAGTATCGCAGACTCAAAGTTTCCTAATTAATTTCGATAGGGACTGTGATTGCCGTAGAGATTTTTTAAAGACAATGCACCGTTAATTTGCTTAAAGCACCCAATGTTACATGGATGATTTAGCAGTTTGGGTATTATTCAGAGCAAAGCGCTGTGAAGGTAATTTAATTAAATTATTTTTGTGACTAAAAATTAGGAGAAAGTCATCTGAAATGGTAATAAATTTAGACCGATTGTATTATATGAAATATATATATATATATGAAACACTTCTGTAAAATAATTATGTTGAGTCGTAAAAATAATTGTAAGGCGTAGCGAGTTGATGTTATTATTGTAGCGAACCAAAGGTAGGGCTTGGCCGGTATTGAGTGATTCCTGTATGTTGATTCTTTTTCTATGATGGGATTGACAAGGCAGTCTTGTAAATTAGTAAATTCAATTTATTGAATATCTTGAAACACCTAGGCATATTAATTACATTGAGCATGGACGACACAACACAAGACAAAGAAACTACAACACACAACACAAAGCAGCCGGCTACATGACTACAGAGAAACGAGCGAAGAGAGAGTTGCAGTTATTTACATTCTTACATGGACGTTTAAATGCTGACGGCAAGCAGACAAAGAGGGCGATTACACAAGATATTTGCTTTTATGCCAGCAGTGCAAGCGCGTGATTATTACGTAATAGTAGTTCTGATTGGATAGAATGGGCAGGAAAGGGATTTCGGACTAGCCGATTACGATTAAAATTACAGTGCTATTTTTAAACCAAAGAATTAAAGTTTGTTTAAATATTAGTAAAAAGAGTTAATAAGAAGGATACTAGAGGGAATTATTACACACACACGTATATATATATATTCGTGTATTTTCTAATAAACTGAAATTGATGGAGGAAAATATAAAAAGTAAACTGCTTGTAAGTTTACTTCTGGTAAAATTTTATATATTTTGTTGGAAAATAATTATTTACTGATGAGCTAAAATAACACAAAAATAACTTTCTTTTACAAAGCTCTAATTGCTATTAACTTTCCCTTATTATTTAAGACGTGAAAATTGCAAATAGACATTGATATTTTTAAGTAAGGTATCCTACTACGTTTGAAACCATTATTTTAAAAAAGCGAATAAACAAATAATTTGTTTGATATTTAGATATATCTGAATTAGAAGATACATATAAAATTGTTTTAAGAATACTATTACAATGAAAAGGACTTCATGCAATTTTTTTTCGGTGGGGGGGGGGGGAAAAAAATGACATACGTCCAAAATATTCACTTTTTATATGGAAAATGCTTCTATAATAAAATTATTTTGCTTATGTACAGCTAAGAATAGAGAGCCTGTACTACGATTTTTTTAAATGTATTTTTTAGAAGTGTATTTAAGCATATATTTTAATATATCTTTTTTTATGAAAAACATCAGTTATCATTTCAGTTAATAATGTGAATCCTCAAGGCTTAGCTACATTAAATGTAGAAGTCTTAGCTACATTTAGGAAAATTATTATTATAGAAACGTTTTCCATACAAGGGAATATTTTGAAAATATGCAATTTTTTTGAAAACTGTATTTAAAATTTATTTTTATTATAATAATATTTTAAAAACAATTTTTCGTGCATATTCTTATTCAGGTGACACTAAATATCAAAAAGTATTCATTTTTATGCTCTTATAAAATTCCTTTCCGAACGTAGTCGAATATCTGAATGTTCATTATGAAAAGTAACAACCTACTTATAAATTGTAGATTCTTATTACATTAGGGGTTAAAATATATCTTATAAAATTTATGAATTTTCTGAATAGTAAAGTTACATAAGAAATTGATAACCAGATAGTTGTGTAAAAACCACATTGAAATAATCTTTTTAATTAATTCGGAGACAATCATTTAAATTTATGTGGAATAATGACTTAAGTTTAAACATTCCACTTAACAAAAATGTTTGTTTGTAGGGGAAAAATAATTTACGAGAGTGTTCTTTTTCTGTTCTGATATGTTACAATATTTTGTCTGCGGGATATTTTGCTAAATAAAAAAGAAAACTCTCTTGCGCCTTTAAAATAATTTGCTTTCTAATTACTTAGGAAAAAGTCCGAGAGAGAGAATTTAATTTAATAATCATACATCCATGCATATTTAAATAAAACTCGCTTCTATATCAAAAATATGAAAATCGTCTACGTTATTTTGACAGTTCATTAGTGATTAATTGCCTCAAATATCCAACTTAAGAATATTTTCAAGAAGAAAAAAACTGTCAAATTTTCTTCTGCATATTTTCAAAACTTACACTTCATTATGAATTCTTGAAAAGAAAGCTCTTATCATTACAGAATGTGTATTTTTAAGATTTATTAGTTGAAGTTTTAGTTAAATTTTTCATGAATGTATTAATTATTCATTTAGAGATTAAAATAGAAAAAAATATTTATAAATGAAAATATTTTACGCGGAACATTGTTACTAAAACTAAATTTTAGTCAAAAAATGATATGGATAAATAAGCTTCATATATTTGAATTATTATTTTACTGTAAAATATCATAGATTATTTAAATGATGTTTATTTAATAATTAAGAATGTAATAAGTAGTCAAAATTTATTAAACCCTTAATACAAGAATCAAAACTGATCACGAGCGCCATACTAGGTTTTAATATGTGTATCATAGTTAAAGTAAAAGAGAAAAACTTAAGTATATATAATATAGATTTTTTAGTTTTTATTAATCTGGTATATATATCATTAAATGCATATAAATTTACTACAACTATACACAGAAACGAAAATTTGAAATTATTAGAGAATCCTAGAATACAAAACCACACATTTCTCAAAATATCAATAGCGAATAAAAAAAATTAAATACCAAAGTTTTAAAACAAAATTAAAATTTTATAAGTTAAAAATTTATAAGTTAGCCAAGTGCCACCTCGGACTTAGGATCGATAAGTGGATTTAAACTAGTTGGATGACACCAATCTTCCCTCTATTGCAACTTCGTAAACGAATCTGGAAATATCCAAATTCTCAAAAATTTAAAACGATAATACTTGAAAAATTAAGCTATCGCCATCGCATTCTGAAAGATTTTATAACATAAAGATATTAAAATTCTAAAACAACTATAAGTGCAAAATATAACTGAACCACCAAACATCAAAGATAATTCACCCATCTTTAAAATGGAAATACAAAACAAATCACTAAAATTTTAAATTAAGAAAACAGTATATTCACTAATGAAATACCTGAAAACACCAACACATAAACACCACAAATACCAAAATGGTGGAACATGCAACAAATCTTAATTACACAAATCATCAAAAACTTACCCAAGAGCATCCTAACGAGACATCGAATTAAAGAATGGCATATAATTTTGGAATAATTTTTCATCACTCCTACAACACATACAATTGGCAAATAATGCATAACTCCTACACCTTACCTTCCAACTCTCACCTGACATCAACTCCATTATCTTATCCTTTAAAAACTAATTCAGCGTTTCTAAATAAGAAGAATGCAATCTTACATCACCAGCGTATATTGTCCAATCAGAAAAGACTTTACCGGACACACACACACTCTCTCTCTTTCTCTCTCACGCTCGGCATAAAAGTTAATATATTTGAAATGAAAACTTACTACTATTGATCTGCTTAAGTATGCTATTTACTTTCGATTTTATTTAATTAACAAATATTTCTCTGTTTTAAATTAATGATTTTTATATTCCAATTCATATTATTAATGCTTTTAGTAATGTAATTAATAGTGAAAAGTATTAAAATTTAGTTTCCACTATAAATTGAAATTAAAGAGAACAGGATTGTAGGCCATGAGAATTATAATTCTTATTTTGGAATGTACATTTTAGAGAAATAAGACTTATAGTAAACAAGTTAAATAGACATATGTTATAAATTTCATGAATTAATTTCTTTTATCTTACATAACTAGAGGAATTGATGAGCTAAAAATTATTCTATACTACTATTTTTCTCATTTTAGGTAATTTTTCCAGCATTTTTTGAAATACTTTTTTAATTTTCTCTCTTATTTTGTGACATTCAGAATTTAGAGTAATAGCAAAGAGAGAAATTAAGTTACTGTTTAGTTAATATTTGTACTAGTTATATATGTTTGATTAATAATATTTACATCATGCTAAAAAGCAGCAAATATTTTTAAGATTTAATTATCCGTTTGGTTAATCCTTTTCTTAATGTCATATCTGATATTCATTGAATCTAAATATGTGAAAAATGTTCAATTTCTTCAATACTTCTTTTCAGTTCCTTGAATTCTTATTCAAAATAATTTTTTTTCTTTTTCTTTCTTTCTTTTTTTTTTTTTTTGGCTATTAATATGTCTGATGTATTTTAACCTATTTTGTTTTGTAAATTGAAGAATGGATTTTGAAAACTGTTCTTGAATGAAATAAATTGCTTAACTTAAGCTCTAAAATATTCCAAAAGTGCTGATTTTAATTATTTCTTATAAGTAATAAAGACTTTTCAGAAATATTGTCAAATATTGTCTAAAGTATTTAATATTTTTTCTGCTTTATATATTAGAGAAAATACTTAGGGAAAAAAGAACACTGTTCTGTTTCTTTTCTTTTTTGAAATTAGGTAGATATTCAAAAGTTCCAATGGATTCTTTCAAATAAGTAAACAGAATCTTTTTGCAATATATAGTCAAACATTTCTCAAACTATTTTTGTTTTTGCACCTTAGATTAGAGAATAGATTTTGAAAAAAAAAGTACTGTGCAAATAGATTTATAAAAATTTTAAAATCACTTATAAATGTGATACGTTAAAAAGATTTTCATAATTGTAATGTAAACTCTTTTAATTTCTTATTAAAAAGAATATCGTAATTAAATTAAAATTATAATCTCAGAGTTTCTTTGAACTTAATATTTGAATATTATTAGTTTTAGTGTAAGAATATCTGAACTAGGTTACTATTTATACCATCAAAAAATTATCTTTAATACATTTTTAATAATCTCAGACACAGTTTAAATTTTAATATATCTCAGAAGTTTTAGTAAGTTAAAATTAAACATTTGAATAAAATTTAAATCTAGAAGATAACATTTAGTTTTGTCAAATTTTACGGGAATATTTTGTTGCAGAAACGCTATTTAAAATTTGCATTGCAATTAAAGTTGTAAAAATTACAATATACAATAGTTTCATTTTGTAGTGAGTATACTGCAACTGGATCTTCTATTTAAAGTAACTTAGAATGGGTTCACATTCTGATTCAATAACTGGATGTCAATTTACACAAAAACCATTAAGTGTAGCAGAAAAACTAGATAAAGTTATCAAAGAGGTATATACACCAAAATGCAGTCAATAAGATTTAGGACACTGTCATCGAAAATTCAAAAAGAAATGTTTCTTTTTTTGAAAATGAAGGGAGACGTGGTGACTACCTGAAAAGAACATACTCCTATTTAATGACGATAACCACTGCTACTATAGAATCCGAACGATCATTTTCTTCGGCAGGACTATTTGTAACAAAAATAAGAAGCCGTTTGAACGATGAAACGCTGGACGAGCTGTTTTTTAAAAGCTTATTTACAAAAACGCAAGAAATGAAGAAACGTTTTTTTTAAAAAAATTTCATTATGTACTATTTCTATCTGTTTTTTATGATGAATTAAGTTTTTTTTTAAAATTTGTTTCTGTAAAATTAATATTAAATCAATTTTTGTAATAATATTTTCAGTTTTATTATGCAATTTCAACTATACTAATGTGTAAGTAAGTATTTTTAATAAATAGTCCAATCCTAATCCCGGGATATGGATAATGTAATCCCGGGATTGAAAATATAACACTGGATTGCAAATCCTATTTATGTTGGTTATTCTTTCGTGAATCTAAAGAAAAGCATTTCACTTGGTAGATACTTAAAAAACAAATTCACAAATAAAAAAAAATATCCTATGATAATAATTGTTATTCTTACTAAAATGATGTTTGGTTGTAAGCTCATTTCCATTATTTAAAAGACCGTTCCTTTAAAGCGACCTATCTAAATCTTTATTCGCTTTCCAAACATTGAAAAATCATGAATGACAGCTCAGCTCATAATGAAATTCATTTACAACTCCACAAATCGATTTTCTCTTGTAATCCAGACACTCAATTTCTCCAACAGATTAGCGAATTCTGTGTTTAATAGCCATTCTTGACAAACCAATTTAAACTCCAATAAAAATTGTGTCTCTCATGCTATCGGAGAGATCGTAAACTGTCACCCGCCTACAAAGTATTCTCGCGTCCCTGTTCCAGTGTGGGTCATAGAAATGGAATGTTTCTCTGGGACATTTAAAGTGATTTCCACCGCCGTTACTAAGATTACAAGGGAACGTTCCATGCGGGTTCGACATAGCCCTGGGGCAAAGTAACTGGTTTCCCTGCTCTCTGAATAGCACATTAGTATCACACATGTTCTGTGTTCTAATACTGAAATTAACTGTTTCTGTCAGAGGGGACTTCTATGATAATTCGATCGTATGATTTCCTCATCTCTGCTGTTGCAGTGATGTAGTTAACATTTGAATTGCTGTTGGATTTCAAGTTATTACATCGTTCAGGATGCGTGAGTTGAGGGCGGAATCTTCAATTAATTAAGCAAATGTCTAAGTAATACATTAAGCAAGGATTCTTAAACTAGGGATCTGATTTTCATTAGATTTTAAACAATCCTTTTCTTTTAA
>BMAV01008967.1:135227-149873 GCA_019973955.1 Trichonephila inaurata madagascariensis
TTAACGTAGTTAGTCACCTTAAACTGTATTGTGTGTGAATGAAAAGTATGTGAAATTAAACTTAAAATCAAATTTAATGAAAATTGAATGAGAATATATCGGTTAAATTTACGCTTCAGTAGATCTATATGATGGGCTGTTGGCGAAGATCCTTGCAATTTTGGTTCATGGCCAATTCACCAGCATTTATCAAGAGCATAATACATTGCATACACCAGAGCCTCACCAAAAATGGTGCATTCTTCATACAACCGGAAGTAAATCCATGATGTACCACTTATCGATTCGCCTTCCGCAGGAGAAACTTAATGAATTGATTTTATTGCAGCCCAGTCAGAAAAAAATTATCTCCCACCATCCCATAATTTTTCCTCCGCTCTACATGAGATATACTAATCACGGTTCTGCAGCTGCATCTTTGCTTCCTAACGATCCGTACGAAGGGCGAAAACAAATGATATCGGTAATCTGTCAAATCATGGGGACGAAGAAGAAAATCTGCGAGATGTAATAGATTCGAGACCATAAGTTACTCACTATATATAAATGCTTTTCTCGCATCAATACTCAATTACTAGCAAGCTAAAGTGTATCGAACTCCACTAAATCGAAATTCTATTAGGTTCTTTTCCTTCCTAAAAATCCACTTCTTCCTTCGTATGCTTCCTAAAAAAATGCTTTGCTTTCGATAAGTTTTAAAACTGTAGAGAGAGGGAAATAGGTTGGAGTGTCTCACGATGGATTGTTGCAAAGAATTTTATTTAGGCTTGCTGTGGTTCATTTTGATTGGATGCTTATTTACTTATTTTGTGGCGGTCTGTTTTAATTCTTTTGGGTAATAGTGGAGGAGTAAGAATAATGAAATGTTTTCGGTGATTGAAATTGATTAAATTTATTTCGATAAAAAATTGTTGGGATGTTCGTGGAAGCAGTGTTTGTGGAATTTAAAGGAAATCAATATAATTGCTAAATCTCGAATGCAAATAGTTGAATTATAAACTATTTAAAAATTGAAATATACATTAGAATGCTTGTGTTTCTTTTTTCGATTTTGCTGTAAATTTGATTGTAAGCGATCACCGTAAAATCCGGCGTATAACGCGCACCTATACTTCCAAGCTTTTTTTTTAAATTTTAAGGTATATTCGCTGTTTAACGATGACCCCCCTTTTTACGAAGAAATCTGAAATGTTCACAAGCAATGCTCTTATGTTTTGAGTCATTTATTCCAGGAATTATCTCAGGTATTCGAAAAAATAGTATACTTCTAGAACTATAACTCTTTAAGTTCATAAGGTAAGTCATTTGTTTTAAATAAACAGTTTTTTGATATACGTAGAAATCTAATTACAGTCGAACCTCCATATAACGAACCTCTATATTGCGAATTTTTCTATATAGCGAACCTTGAACATTTCACGAATTTCTTCGTAAAATAACCTCCCTATAGCAAAGTGCATTTTCTATGTAACGAACTTTTCTTTCGTGATTCATTTTTTGTTCTCCCTTTTCTTTAAAGTATTTCTGAAAAAATTTTAAGTTATTCTCTCTGTAACACATTTTATGGTGGTCATAAATCTTGAACTGGGTTTATTAGATCCAAACTCGCCGAGAGCAATAGAGTTCTGTACGTTTCATCCAAGAAGTGCAACCTTTAACCCCCATTGCTCAGTTCTCTAGAAACATCTTCGATATCCTCTTTCACCCTCAGTGAAGTTGTCCCATGTCTCCGTGTTCTAATTATAAAAAATGTATGTTTAATATTATTTGTATGCTTTAAATTATAAAATGTCTTTAAAATTAATTTATTTTAGTATAAATTTTTTTTCTTAATATTGAAAATACTGTGTGGCACGATAGAGCTGTGTCAGTTGCACGCGGGAACTCACAGAAAATTTTTTAAAAATTTGAAAATATAATAAGAGTAACCATTTCTTACAATTTTATTGAAGTGGGGTTGTCTCAAACAAAAACCTCAAAATTTGGATCAAAATATATTTGTGTGAATAAATGTTTTCTGCTATGAACATAATAAAATAAATAACACTCAAAACTTGCTAATGTGCACCTATAATAACCTAATTTTGTTATCATCTGTAATAACTAATCCTAATACAGATGACTTGGTAAAAAAAGTAGTAATTCAAAATCCATATTAAATAGATACTGAGCATTTAATAATTATTTTGATTTAAATGTGATTCAAGTTCTTCAATTTTATTTTATACTTAACTTAATTGATTGAACTTGTAAAAAGTTAAGCAACAATAAAACCTAAGTTTGCTTTTTCGTCGTTTTTATTATATTATTTTTAAATTTCGACTACATATAGACTTGCTTTAAAAAATGTGCTATTTGCGTAAAAATCCCATAATAAGCCTAAGTAACATTTTTTCACTTATGCATATTTGTTTGTTGGAAAAATTGGAAGTGGCGCACATAATAATTTTTCTATCAAACAGTGGCACTCTTTCAAAAAATTTTGGCCACTCCTGGTTTAATCTCTAGAATTTGACAAAATGTGTCATTTCTATATCTAAGGTAAAATTCATTTATTAAAAATATTTTTTCTTCATGTATTGTTATTATCTTGTTCTGATCAAGATTAACATATCCTTAGTGAAAAGAGTTAAAATTTTTTTTTAAATAAACTAGAACAATATATTTCTTCAATCTTTTATTTATTTGAAAAGTAAAATATGTATTTCGACATATATTAAAACTCAAAACGCTAGTATAGCATACCTTCCGATCGATGGAGCTACATACTGTATAATGTATACTTTTTTGAGTTGTTTCCGACTGTGGCCTACAGATTCCAAACACGTTTCTCAAATCATATTAACCAGAGAAAAATCTTTGACATCGACATCGGAAACGGTTTTGATTTCAGGATTATTGCGTCTTAAGTATGTCAAAATGTCAACCGCAGAGATGAAAGAAAGACGATAGCTATGAGAACTGGGGAAAAATTGGATTTTTTTATGGGATACGTAACGTCATATTTCTTTGCTCTATCAAAATATAACTTATCCGAATGTATATTATTCATTTTTCAAATCACACTATATTTTAATAAATTTTATGAACAGTTGAATTTTTCCCTTCACTGTTATTTCGATCAATATTTTCCATTTCAATATTGCAAGATAAAATTTGGATGACTTACCACATTTCAGACACGTGAATTTTTTATGAAACAATAGGTTTATTGAATAAAGCAGATTATTTATTTTTTTTAGATTTGTTTTTAAGGGAAGGCAGCTATTTTGGCTTACAGGAGGAAACTGGAAACTTCATAATGTTATCTCTCGTATATTGATATTTGCTTTTTTTAAACTTTAACTTGAATTGTGAACTAGTTAATTACACTGTTTTGAAGGAAAAAAGTCTTGGTACAATTTTCCCTCTGATATAATATTATTTCCTGAATCTGAATGTGACCCCCATTTTGCCTTACCGATCACCGTTTCCTCCGGACGCCCCTTACAATTTGCATCGCTAATTTTATGGCCATGATTTTGATTTGTAGTGGGGGGAAGGATTTTTTAATACACAAATTTAAAAATAAAAATATATCAAAAAAAAAAAATTTATTTATCAATAGTTACATATATATATATATATATATATATATCTGGTACTTGCTTTTCTTTTGCTCCTAGATGTAAAAGTTTCCCGTACCAATCATCAGTATTATTGTGGCAACATACTCCCCCCTATTCCACTTCCCTGAAACTCTTCTCAAGTTCTGAGTGGTACCCCCGAGATCATCCAAAATTGCTTCAAAATTTTCTAGGTGTATGGGATTGAAAGAAATGCACTTTTAATGACATGCTGCATGGCTATGTACGTTGACAGCAGTATCTCGTCATGAGTAACATAATCATCACATTTTGTTACCCAAAATACTTACACACACATTAAAAAAAAAACCATACTTGTTTCTATTTTCGATTCAAGTGTTCCATGAATATTAAATCGTTAAAAAGTTGTCCAGTTTGTAGGTCCACAAAAGTTCCTTCCTTGATTTCAGATTAAGACGAGGAACTTTAATTTTGAATTTAAATCCATCACCAATCTCAGTGATCTTCAAACTGTTCCAACTCACCGAACCCTTAAAACTCTGAGGTGTTACCAAAAAACCCCATTTCCCACACACTCTTAGAAGAATACAGTCGCACCTCCATGTAACGAACCTCTACTTTATGAATTTCTCTATTTGGCGAACTTTTTCCTGGATTTTTCGTAAAATAACCTCCGAATAGAAAATGGCATTTTCTATTTAACGAACATATTTCTTGCAACTTGATTTTTTTTCTCCCTATTTTCGAAATATTCTAAGACATTTTTCAAATTATTCTGTCTTTTGGCATATTTTATGGTGATTAATGACCTTGAACTGGATTTACCAGGTGCCTAACTCAACCAGAGCAAAAAATTGGCCATAATTTTTCAAACAAGAAACTCAAATAAAACTAACAGATTTTTTTCAGTAATTAAATAAAAGGACTCATGTGGTGGTGTATATGTTTAAAATTACTGTTTATAAAATAATGTACGTTTAAAATTACTCGTAGGCTTAAAACTAGAAAAAATGTCGTTAAAAAATTCTTTAATTTTATTTAAAAATTTATTTTTTTAAAGTTGAAAATAAGTGCATTCCTGGACAATCTTTTTCCCCTTGTTTTCTTAGCAGTTTTCTTTTTGATGGATAACATATATAAGATGAATAGATTTTAATTTTCAAAAAAAGTGGGAATAGTTACTTTATTAAAATATATATATATTGTTTTTGAATTAAAAATTTGTTTTACGTAGTTTTTATTGTATATTAAAAGATGAATCTCTATTTAACGAATTTTCCATGTAACAAACTTTTTTTGGGGAATTAGCGACCTCGTTAAATAGAGGTTCGGCTATATATCTTAAAATATAATTTACATAAAATTGATCAACATGTTATAGCTACTTTATGTAAAGACAATTAAAAAAAAGTTGTATTTTCTTTTAAAAAAATTATTTTCTCTTTAATAATGTTAATTGTGTTCCAAGCGTCACCTACCATAGCATTAGTACGGATGATATATGCTTGCATTTTTCTACACAAATTGTCGAAGTGTAGGCCGTTTGAAATTATCTATAGTCGTATTTCATATTCTGCATTTAATTTGTTTTCATAACCACTAACTTCGAGAAAATTTTTTCCTTTAAATACATTACTCCGAATGTAATTAAAATGAACTCTGAACTACGTAACTATGAATGGTATTTTTAACTCAGTGAGAAATCCTGTGCATTTTGCATGAATTTGAACCTCAAAATTTAGGAGCTGTTCTGCTTGAATTTAGGTTTTACCATCGAATCTGTTGATACGTCGAGAAGTTGTTCCCTCTCCTTCATTAAACATGCTTTTTAAAAAAAAAATGGAAAAAAAATGCGTGTGTCGACTTCGACGCAGGACTGAAGTTTACTCCTTAAGTACGGTTGTCTTTGATTATATAGTAGGCAAACAGGGTAAATAAACTCATCTCATATAATTCTGAAATCATGCATGTATTTTCTTTATTCTATTCACATTTTTCAAATTGATTCTGTAAAATAATATATATATATATGTGTGTATACATATATGTATATATATGTATATGTATATCTCTGTGTGTGTGTGTGTAAGGATAATTAAATTAGATTATCTATCTAGCACTTAACTCATCTTTTTCATTTCTTCTTCAAGTATCAAACTAATCGCCCATTTATTTCTTCCGAACATATGGCCTAGCCAATAAACATGTCTAATTCCAGATCGTTATATTTAATAGCCCCATTTGTCAGTATTAACTTTCAAGTCCACTCATAAAATCTGCGATACTTATCACATCTGCTTTTTAAGTGTTAGTCTACTTAAGATTTTCACGGTGGCATTCTTTTTCCCTCTCTGCTCTTAGCGTCAGATGATGTTTAACTTTGATCAAATAAAGTTCCTTTTTTTTAAAAACTAAGTCTTTTTCTGACTCACAAATCATGTCATATATATATATATATATATATATGTACCTATACATAAATATGTTAATCATTGTAAATGAGTACATATTAAGATGGTTGATTAACTTCACTACTAAGATCACTGAGTATTAATTAAACTCTTTCGCAATTATTAATCACTGTGACAAGAGGCTTGTGGTAACTGAAGTATGATACTTGAACGTCGGTAGATTTACAAATCGTGAAAACATTGCATCAATGGTTGTATCCTACCTAGTCCCCATTGCTTTACCAGAAACAAAATCCAAATTAAGCCTCGGTTTTAAAAATAGTACTAATCTCAATCCTTCATCTTTATCGAAATCAATATTGAAATTACCACCAGGTATGAGTGGAAGTGTATGATTCTGTTTCCCCAGTAGTTTAGAACCACCTTCTGTATATGCTAATATCTCGTGGATGTAATCAATAATGTCAGTAACATTCTATTGACAGAAATATAAACTGACGACAGCAATGGGTTTAACGTTAGGTAGAGTGCATCTCTCGCGGAACATATATCTCCCAAATTAGATTTAGTTTGATTAATGTACTGGGTATTTCTTCTCACAAAATTAATATATATCATGATTGCCAACAAACTTATGTTGTGAATCGCGCACGTTTTGATAGATGGTGACCCCGCCCCCACGGTTAATATTTGGTCGTCTATACTGTGTTATGCGTTTAAATTTTTCAATTTCAACTAATTCCTCTTTGCGAAGCCATGTTTCTGAGAACATCAAAATGTGTGCTTTTTGCACAATATTACCACCGAGATCATGTGCATGTGCAAGCAGACGTTAGCAGTTGAGAGAAAAGAAAACCATGTCCCCCTCTGTTATTTTTATTGATCCTAATTTGATTAATTGTAGTAAAATGAACTGTAGAAAACCCTGGTAAACTTTTCGTATTGGAAACATCGCTTCGTTCTTTTGTCTGCCTTGGTAAAAACATTGACGCCTATCAGTAGGTACAATATGAAGCCCTTCTTGAGCCGTGAACCTGGATAAGGCTACGTAGGCCAAAGGTTGTGAATATGCTTTGCTGTATTTGTAAACAATTTCATCATCCTTGCGATTTGTGAACTGTCAAAGGGAAGACTGGTTTAAATGGGAATATATTTATTTTAGCATGAATCGATATATTTCGGTTGAGAGGAACTGTTGCAGATCTGCGGTTGATAGGAACCATTTCTCTACCGATTCCTTTTGCATTTGCATAGCCAACCACTTTTCCTCGTGCTTTAACACCTGCGCCGTTTGGAAATAGAAGCCATACCTGCAGAGCTCTATTTTGATCATCCAATTAAAAGTGTTACAATTTACCTACTGCCCCTTTGGCTGAACCATCAGCAACGTCGATGTTTGCAGTTATCATATAGGGTTTATCTACAAGGAAAATAATTTCGTATGGTAATCCTCCAGTGTCAATCGTACTGAGTTTATGAAGCTTCTCTCTGGCAGCTCTTTTTTTTTGCGCGATCTGTTTCAAATCCCTCCAAATTTGGTGATTTTCAATTGTTATCGACAAAAGAGCTAAGACATGACGTGCCGCTAAAAATTACGCTAAAACGCTAGTAAGCGTAGTTCGGGAATTTTTTTAAAAAATGTTTGAGGGCTTGGTTTTTAAAATATACTTTCCAAATTTCCCACACAGGTAACAAATAAAGGTAATTTTTAAACAAAAAAAGTAAGGAAAAAAAACCTGCTATATTGATTTCCTGTAAAAAGGGTATTAGACGAAAAACACAAAAACTTCTTTAAAAATCTGTAATTCTTAAGCAATTTTTTCAATCTTTTAAAAAAAAAACACGGATAACAATATTTGACACTTGGAAAAAAAGTTCCGCTTTGTTATTTTTATAAATAACAAAGTTTTTAAATGTTTAAATTTTGAGTATTTTTCGAAAAATCTTAAAAAAAACATTCTCAACATTTTATGTTTTAAATCACTGATTCTAAAAGAACAAAGTATGAACTTTTTTAGTACAGAATTTCGATACATTACAATGGTAAGAAATCCATACAGAACGATTGAAAAACTTTTTTCCTAAAAACGCATCAATATTGGCTCATTACAAAAAAAAAATTCTCGTTATTTTGTAAAAACAAATTATACCATATCGTGGCGAAATAAATGATCTTTCTGATTCTGTAATTATTGATTCTGATTTTGATAAGAAAAGAAAGATTGCAATTTTAAAAACGAAGAAAAAGTAGAAACTCTTCCTTCTTTCTCCGGACAGAGATTTAGCGCATGTGCGAGCGTAACGCATTTTCGGTAACGTTTTTTTAAAATTTCACTCCTCATAATATTTTCATACCGGAGACTTTGTATAAAATCGATTCTTAAGGAGTAAACTTCAAAAAAAGTACATTTTCCATTAAAAAAAACTGTGTAATTTTGTAGAAAGATATAAAGACCAGTATAGGAATATTTCGTGGAACCCAGAATAGTAAACAGAATATTCACAATCTAGTAGCCGGTGGATATAAAGACAAATATTTCAGTATTCATTTTTTATATAATAATAAAAGTTTAAAAAGTATTAAAAAATAAAGTTATTATACACAAATAAAATTTCAATTTTAATGATTGAGATGGGCTTTAGATACTGAGGGTTATACAAACTTCACAGAGAACCTGAATCTATTCAGTGCGTATACATTTATAATTTTCTTTTCAATTTTTTATTGTTACTCGTGGAACCTAGGGTTCCTTGGAACACAGTTTTAAGACCCCTGACCTATCTAATCCATTGCTTTTACAAAGTATTTGATCGATTCGAATTTTCTGAGCAAAGGCGGTAAGCAAATATTTTTCTTCAGAACTAGAGCATCGTGAACGACATTTTTCTGATCGGGATTTAAAGTTATTCGGGGAATCTAGCTCCGTACAGCGCAGTAATGTTTATCTCGGGTTCCTCTGCACCATTCGCATAGGAAGCAGAAGTATTTTGTAAAGCTTGTTTGCAGGTTCATGCGAAAAGCAACTTTTAAGTCAGCGCAAAGTTTACAATTATAAACATGATTTGACTTTAGTAGTAAGTATTCCTAATATTTACAGAGTATGCTATCGGGACTGATGGTAAACCATTCTCTTTAGAGAACATGACAACTTTAAAAGCTTATCTTTGATGAGTCTATAGACAGTTTCAGGTAACATGGCATCTTCAGTTTTATCATCAATTCATTTGAATTTAGGGCAAAGCACTAACCTTTCTTCTTTCGAATGTATGGTCCCATAAGAAAAAATTTTTATGCATTTTTGTAAAAGAATCCACTGCTGAGGTCGAGATCTAAGAAAAGTTGAGATTTACTCATAGATAATTCCCAACTCCGGACGAGATTATTCAACTGTGAGGTTGTCGATGAATGAATAAATCTTCGAAATTTTCTAACGAGGGTTTCGAATCCTCTCCCCCTCACCGCTTTTAGCTAAAACTGTTTCTATATATTTTTATTATTTGGTGTGTTTAGGTGAAAATATAATATGGGGAGGAAGAGGATATATATATATATATATATCTAAAGTGGAAAAACGGTAAAAAACGACTAGTTTACTGATATTTATTTTAATTTAAGGAGCAGATGTATCCTCTCTACAAATATTCTTGACCTAAATATTTTCATTTCTGTTGTCAGAAGACATTTATAATTGATAAAATAATCATTTTTCCCCTCTCAATCAAATTCATGTCTATAAAACTACCTAATAGTATAAAAATAGGAAGGGATAAGCTTGTCGTGAAAACAGTGTAGAATGGGGGGAAATAGAGGTCATAATTCAAATTCAGGAGGTCATATTATATAAGGATGTGCAAGAATAATGTATGGGCCGATTTTCATGCATAACAGTGTTGTTATATCTTGACTGACTGTGTCTAAAGTAATCAGATTTATTGATCACTGTTATATTTTCATAATCTATAATTTTTTACATCTATAAAAGGTATGTTTTCTGTGATTAAATTTCAAAAAGTGCATAATAAAGTGAATTAAAGTGCTTGTGGTAGCTTATTTAATGAAAATTAAAAAAAAAAAAAAGCAATTTTGGGTCAGGTGATCAGTTGGATGCGAAATCCCCTGTGTTTAGTTCCCAAACAAACTAATTACGCTTAGAAATACTATTTTCACTAAGATATGATTCCATATTTTTTTTTATCATAGTGTATATTATTTTCAGCAAAATATTTGTTTAAGTTTACGAACTGCCTTCAATCCTTCAATGTATTTATTCAAATTAAATCAATTTTCTTTTAAAAAATGAGTGAAAATTTTTCAAATATACATATTAGTTTGAGATGTAAGGTTTAAATGAATAAAAACATGATCTTATATTCTATAAAATAATTGAAAATGAATCTAATTTACAATTGAAATAAAATGTTCAAAACTGTTATAAAACAGAGTAAAAATTCATATTTTGTTCATTTTACTTAATGTTCAATCTTAGTTGAAGAGCTGTATGCAATTTCGGATTTATTAGTATTATTTTTTTTGCAAATTGTTTGCTAATTTTTAGAGTTATATATGAATATTATATTATTACAAATCGAAATATTTGCTTAAATGCATCTCTGTTTATATTAAATCTGCTGTATTGTATCAAAATTATTATTAAAGTATTCTTAGTAAAATCTGTAAGTATTAGACATTCAAACATAATATTCCATGATTTATTACTTTATAATAATTTTTCTGATTAATAAAGAAACAAAATAACATCTTTGTCTGTTTACTTTTGCAAATCTCTTGTTTACCACGCGAGATACTTCGAATGTAAAAGCTTCATCCTTAACAATAAACTTACGAGAAAAGTTGCTGGAGAAATTGCAGGTGGCCGAAATCCTTTGAACAAATACCCAGTACACGCAACTTCAGTTTACCTTTTGTATAATGCATGATGTTTTGAATGTTTTATTTTATGGAAACACAGGAAAACGCATGTCATTTTCTTCAGTTTAGTTTGTACGTTATGCGATGTAAAAAAGTGCTATGCATTTCCAGTTTAACTACAGGAAAAATTCCATTTTTTTCCCTGTTATAAATGTTAAGGGATTAAGAATGCACGCAAAGGACGATAAAAATAATTGGTATAGCTAATATAGTTAAGTAGATTGTGTTATTCAACGTTTTTTGGTTTAAGAATAATGAACCTTTTATTAAAAACATAACGCAATTTTTTATAGTGCAAAATATATAGTTATTCTTTGTAAGTGTTCTTTAATGATAGTTGAAATAAATAACACCTAACCGGAAAATAAGCATTAATATATTTTTGTTCTAAAGTAATTAATTGTACTGGATTTGAATACAAAAACTTCTTAATCGTGTTTTTATATTTCGAAAAGAGAGAATAATTTAGTAGTACTTAAATTATATTCAGTAAAACATTTAAAAAAAAGAGTTTTGTTAAAATTAATTAAAGTAAAATTGCATTTTTATTTTAAATAACTTGTTATGTTAACTATAATTTTTAAAAAATTACATTACATTAAATTTATTACATTTGAAATAAACTGAGAAAAATTTAAAATTTTATTTGGAATATGGGGTTTAAACAAATATGTAAATACAGATAAAAAATAAACTTTTATATTGATATGTAGAATAACATTAAACTATGCATAAGTATTTATTGCTTATCAGGAAAGAGATGAAAATTTGGGAGAATTAAGAATTAAATTGATTTGAAGTAATTATTTAAATTTTGGAAATGAAAATTTTTCATCATTTTAGTTGCTGAATATTACTTAAAATGTATTAAAAATTATAGTATTAATGCATTAACTTAAGTTTTATTTGTTATTCGAACGGAATGTTGTCTTTTTGCTATTTGCAGAAAATTAGATATTAAAATGTAATTAGAAATTATATGTAAATTTAATTTTTGTATGCATTCCGTAGGCATTTCGTTTTTATTACTTTTGACGAAGTGTAACTTCTCAATACTATAAAAAAATTAAATTTGAATGGATGATTGGCCTTACATGCATAATACAACTTTTGAAAGATAGTTCAGCATAAATTTACTGGGACATAAGAAACAGAATGAAGTCATGTTTCATATATTTCTGCAGGGAAAAAGAACGTCGAATTTTTATTGAGGAACGATTTAGAGAACCAAGTTTCTATCTAAATATTTCTAAATTCATGTTTTATAAACATTTATTGGTAAGAAGCAGACTCTAAAATAATTAAAGCTTCCCTGTAACTATAATGCAATTGAAAATATTAGTTCTTAAATAATTAAAAAACTAATTTTTAGTGTTAACTAAAAATGTCTTCCTTTAACTTAACAGATAGGTAGATATCTTATTCAATCTACTTTACAAAATGAATAAACTTGGTCATAGGAACATTGTGATATATAAAAACGACTTAATCTCTTATGATTTATGTAAGTGTTCCTTTACGCAGCTATTGACTGCAAATCAATTTATTCTTCACTAGATTTTATTTTTTGAAAAGTTCAGACTGTTCTTTAAACAGGAAATTCGAAATTTAAAGAACATTCTTGTGTATCATTTAGTGTATTTGTTGAAACAATGTTTTATTTTTTTCTTCCATTGACTTTGTTTTGGGGAATTACTTTTTTTTTACAAGTTAGTAATTTTATAAGCATTTTAAACAACTTATATAAATAAATCTTCAAAAATAATTTATTTTTTTCTATTAAAGCGGTTGATAAAAACGCGTTTTTTTTAAAGAAAATTAAGGACAAATTTGTGTTTAAGAATTGACGAAAACCATTGCATATGAAACATGTATTGGTATGCATTTTTGTTAATACCAAAAGGTATCGAAATCATATGAGACAATGCTATTACATTATTAAAAGCCACAAGTATCTATATTCAAAGGGGGAGGGGACTCGTATCGTTATTATTATATTTTCATCTCATTTGTTATTACATTGACACATCCCCATATAACAAGCTGTTTTATATATATATTCTTCAATGGCTTGAGAGCCCGGTTGGGTCTTGCCTTCCATGCTTCTCTTCTTCTGGCCATGGTCTTCCAATTGGACTCTCCTAAGGTAGCGAAATCCATTTCTAGGCAGTCAACCTTCCTGTGAGGTTGGGTCGACGCCCAGTTCGTGTTCCAAAAGGTTTGACATAAAAGATTTTTTGGGTTGAACGTTCTTTTTTCATTCTAATAACGTTGGTAGCCCATTCATTTCTTTGTGTCGAACGTTCATTTTTCATTCTAATTACGTCGGTAGCCCACTCAATTCTTTGTACTTTTAAATGTTTCACATGGTCTGGATTCCTGAAGTCACAGTAAAGTTCTAAATTTCAGCGTCTGTGCCAAATTCCATCAACTTGGGTTCCGCCAAATATTAAGATCTTAAATCTCATCTTAAAATCCGACGCACAAAGACACCAATAGTCTTTTCATCTTTTAGTTTATACATAAAGTTCCTTAAAAATTGTTTTTTATTAATGTTTTTTTTTCATTTAAAAAAACCTCACTTATAATTCAAGAGAGTTGCTGAAGAAAATGTACCTTTTAATTTTGATTAAATATATACATTTTAAGTCGAAATCCTTTTTTTTTATTTTATTTACCTTAAATCTCAAATTCTTTCATCCTTTTAAAAAGCCTGATTGAACCAAATTTAAACTGTAATCGAGAGGATTTATTTAAAGAACTCATATAAGAGGACAGAAACCCCGAGCCAATCCAACTTAAATATGTCTTAAAACTCCAGTCATTAAACGAAACCGCATCTCTACTCAAACAGAGGCGATCTTCTTCCATTTGAGAGAAGATCCTTTCAGTGCAAACTGAAAATTGAGGAATAAATTCGATTATTTCGCGGAAGTTACTTCCCTTCGATTGATCCTCTCTTAAAGCGCATCTCCGTCCAAAGTTCTCTTTAAGTGAACCACCTCTCGAGAAAATACGATAAAGAACAAAATTAAGAGGACGTCTTAAACTAAATCCATGAACCTTCCGAATGAATACGGCCAATCGGTTCGTCCTTAATTCAAGATCACGAATCGCCATTAGTAGAAGAGCTTTTCCTTTGTCCTAAGGCTTTTAAGGCAAGAATTCGGACATCATTCCCCAAAGATCGGCCATTAAAGAATCGAGGCTCGGAATTCGCAGTTTGGATTAGCTGTTTAAAGAGGAATTTGTGTAGATTGCGTGGATGTTTTTAGTGTTCACCGGTGGAACGTGTTGATTTATGGATAATCTTAATGAGAATAAATCGATATTAATTTATGCATGATAAAATTCGGTGAAATGCGTGTATAAATTTTAATGTACGTAAATTCTTGAAAATCAAGTGTATATAAATTTTACTGCGTTAAGGTATCCGATTACGTTCGGAACCGTGATTTTGCAAAAGAGTATAAATGGATAATATTTATATTTAGTGTCACTTAATTAGAAAATGTGTATAAAATTGCCTTAAGGACATTTTGACAAAAATAAATTATTTAAATACAATATTTTGACGAAAAATGAACATAGAATGACCCATTTTCACACAAAATATTCTCCTTTAGTGAAAAATGCTTTCATTATAATAAAATTTTGCCTGTATATAGCTCAGGCCTCTGTACAGAGGCTCAACTAGAAGTTTTGAAATATATAACTT
>BMAV01008967.1:169035-192704 GCA_019973955.1 Trichonephila inaurata madagascariensis
TCATATTGAATATGTCGGCGGGAAGAATCGTTCCTGAGAAAATTAAGACATCCGCCTGAAGAGCCAACGAGTTATGGTCATTTTAAAATAATAAAAACAATTAAATAAAACAGAAGCAGGGCACCCAGAGACTCGAACCTGGGACTGGTTGTGAGCAAACCAAAGAGGAGTCCATTAGAACCGGTCCGGAGTCTGTAGTTGCAAATGGGGCAGTGCTAGCTCGGGAAAGAAAAATGAAACTAACTCCCCGGGGGGGAGGGGCATAACTGTGACGTAAATGGTCACGTACATCCCAACTATACACATAGTAGTAGGTGATCCCAAAGTTTCATCCTTCAATCTCTGTAATATCGTTAATACAATCAAAAGATCGAACCACATGGGAATTCTAATTTCAGTGATATAACGCCCCCTTCAAGCGCACTATCTACACATGAATTATAACAGATGAAACAGCTCCATGAGGAGAACCTATGGTCCGAGTTTCATTAACTAATCTCAAAAATCCTCTGAGCTATTTAAAAAAATAGAGCATTCGACTGCAGATCGAGAGGTTCTCGGTTCTAACCCGGGTTTCCTCTTCTTCAGGGAAGTGAGGAGAAATATTTTTTGAGAAATTCGAAGGTGGAAATGATCTGTCCTGTTCTGCATATTTCTAATCAAAGCATTTTCGTATCCGTTCCTACGGAACGCAAAACAAAGGTTAGTTGACGCGAGGGTATAGCTCAGTGGTAGAGCATTCGACTGCAGATCAAGAGGTTCCCGGATCAAACCCAGGTGTCCCCTTCTTCAGGGAAGTGAAGATATTTTCCTGAAAATTTCGAAGGCGGGAATGATCTGTCCCGTTCTGTATATTTGTAGACAAAGTGTTTTCGTATCCGTAACGGTGTGCGCACGCATCGTAAAAATGTACCCTCATTCTATTTCTCTAAAGTCCCAAAAGAAGTATAACTTCAAAAAGAGTATTAGAAGTGCTGAGAGATTTTGTGGAAAAAAGGGAAAATTTATAAAAGTAGGAAAGAGCCCGTGCAACGCCGGGCCATGCAGCTAGTTTATTATTATTTTGCGTTTGCTACGTTAAGTCAGAACGAATATTTTACTTATATCTCAACTATTAAATAAAGTTATTCATTAAATGCAGTAACTCATTTCTTCATATCAAATTACTTCTTATTAATGGGCAGNGTTACTTGCTGATGATTAAACTTTACTACTTTATTTCTTGCATATAAAATGGTATATGCATCCAATATGATCATGTTTATACAAGAGCTTCAGGTTTTTCTTGACAGAATTATTTATGTCTGCTTTCTATTAATATTTAGCCAGAAGCTAAACGAAGACTATTGGCAACATATCTCACAATTTTAAGCCTATTTAATGATTTTAGGATGACATGTAAGGTGATTTCTGACTCTCAGATATTGCAAACCTAGCTATTTGAGTGTTTTGTTTCATTTAATATGTTGCAGTTTCTAATACTTCGGATGATGCTTGTAAAATTTTGTTCTTTTGCATTATTTTATCTGATCCTCTGTCCTATTTATTCATTTTACTTTTTGCGATTCCATGTCCATTTCTCGAAATTTATGCAAGTAATTAATCACGAAAAGAATCTCCGTACGTCTTCAAAGTATTTTTATATACTTTTCTCACACACATAAAGCAATTGAGAGATGAGATATCTCTTTTGAGTAAAAAAAAGAAGAAAAAGAGGTAAAATTAGGAAACTATGTGTATGAAATATTGTAATTCCTTTCTTAAGTTGTTGATGATGCGCACGATATTTAAATTTTGAATTGACAGTAGTTGCAACATACGTAATTTCTTCCTAATTAATTACAGTAATATTATGTTTCATTCAATTAGAGGCTCTGTCTTTTAATTTTTTTTCCCTCTTAAATATTCAGTTGTTATGTGTTTGATGTCAAAAAAGCATGATTGAACTCTGAATTCTTTTTAAGTTTTTTGATGACTTATGGATGCAATGTTTTTGTAAACTGTTTCATTGAATCCACAAACGCTTTGCACAGAACTTGGTTGAATTCAAGATTTTAATTGTACATTGTCAGCTACGATCCCAGCTCAGGTGTCGTCCACGTCACTTGACCACGGTTCAAAATTATGTGGTCCGTCGCCAAAAGCCCTCGTGTAGCTGAACAGTGCGACGTTAATATTCAATCAATCAGTCAGCTACGATGCTTATAATTTTATTTAGCGCAGGAGGATGTATCCCTGTTAAATTTATACAATGAATGAAATATATTTGAATTCTGATTTTTTATTAAAAATTTGCAAAAATAATTTATTATACATATTGCATAATGCAGAAATGGAATGTATCGCATTAATATTGTGAAATGAATTCATTGCGAAATTGTTTTTTTTTCTATTGTAACAAATTTAGATTTAGAATATCATTTCACACGAAAAGCGAAAATAAAGTAAATTAATTCAGTTTTTATTAAGGTATCCGACTACGCGTTCGGAACTGTGATTTTAAAAGGCGCATAAATGGATAATTTTCATGATATTTAGTGTCACTTAGATTAGAATACATGTATAAAATAGTTTTAAGGACATTTTGATTTTAAAAAAAATATTTCAATGCAATATTTGCGCAAAAAATTAACTTAGAATAACTTTTTTTCAAAATGTTCTCCTTTTGTGAAAAATGCTTCTATTTTAACAATATTTTGCCTGTATATAGCTCAAACCTCTGTACAGAGGCTCAACTATGATTTTTGAAAAATTAACATTATTTTCAGAGTTACAACCAATTGAAATAATTATCGGCGTGTTTTTCTTAATATTTCTCCCCTCTGTTGTGTGTCGTAAAACATGGATAAACCCACTTCTATGTTAAATATTTCAAAAATCATAGTTGAGCCTCTGTACAGAGTTCTGAGCTATATACAGGCAAAATATTATTATAATAGAACCATTTTTCAGAAAAGGAGAACATTTTGAGAAAAGGGGTATTCTAAGTTAATTTTTTGCCGAAATATTGTATTTTAATAATTTCTTTTGTCAAAATATCCTTAAACAATTTTATACATGTATTCTAATCTAAGTGATACTAAATATCATAAATATTACCCATTTATAAGCTTTTTGCAAAATCACGGTTCCAAACGCAGTCGGATACCTTAATCTGTTGTTTGTAAAAAATTGACAATTCGATGAGATTCAAAAAATTTCATTAACATTATTTATTCCCTTGATTTTCGTTAGGAATAATTGAAGAACCTAACTTTTTGCGTTCGTTTCTTTGCTGTTAAAAAGTGAAGTTGATGTGTAGTTGTTTTAAATATCTAGTAAAGCATAGCGACGTCTTTCAGTTATTATTTGTCAGTAAATTTTCCATTGTTTTTAGAACATTTTCTTACATATGAGAGTAATTATTTTTAATATATAAATAAATTGATGTCAAAAGTTTAAACGCAGCAGCAATTTTAAAAATAAATCGTATTTATGTACTCGAATTTGAATACATGATCACACACATATGTACTTCAGTTATATTTTTAGAAATTATATTTTACGCTATTATACTTTTTGAATTATTTTTGAAATAATCAAATTCAATATAATGATAATACTCAGAATTTTAGAAGTTTAGGTTCAATAGTTAGTTATTATTTTTCAAAGTACTTCAAAAAGAATAATTTAATACTTAACTATTGATTCAGAACGTTGAATGGGTAATTATTAAAATATATCGATGAAAGAGACTTTACAAACCTGATTCTCTAAAAGTAGCTGGATGGTAAAGATGTTTCCGAAGTTTGCTATTTTTAAGCATAAGGCTTAAAATGCTTAAAATAATTAACATATAATTAACATGTATACAGAATACCCTAAATTATAGGTATGTTTAAAAATTAATAATATTTTTGTGTAGCTATTTTTCAAATTAATAATACTGAAAAAATAGTAATTCCAAATTTTGTGTAATTTTATATGATTTAACCTATTATTCAAAAAAATATTACAATAAAAATCTTAAATTTTTGTTTTAAAATTGTTATTAAAACATTTCAATCCAATATAATTACTATATCATTTGCAAAAAAATTCGAAAAATTTGAGAAAAAACCATTAAAAATAAACAATTATATTTTACCTAATCAGTTACGTTTAAATAATACTTTTATTTCGTTGTTTAGTTTTAACAAAAAATTATTTTCCGGACAAAAAAAAAAAAAAAAAAAAAAAAAAACAAATTTTAAATTTAAAGTGAAAATAAAATTTCTTCATAAAACTGAATTAAACCATCAAAAAATTCGAATCAACTTTTGATGGCATGTACACAACAAAACTAATGAGATAATGTCTATTAATTACCTATTTTTGCTGTGTACACTGACAAAAACTGTATTGAGAATTTAAAAACAATTTTTTTAGTTAAATTACCTTACGTCTTCCTCTGTTTTTTCGCATTCAGACTTTTTCATTTAATATTAATAGGAAAATGCATATTTTATACCGTAAGAATGCAAGCGCATCTATTTGAAGAAATTGCATTCTGCGATTTTTCCTTTTATCTCTGAAAGAGTGAAATATGTTAGGCTATTTAATAAAGCCTCCTGTCAAATATCTTTAATCAAATTGTCAAGTGAAAGGAGAAAAGTTTTTGTTTTTATTCATCCCATAATCGCATAAAGTAATTTCTAGAAAGTTTTCTGAAGTTGTTGTTAATCTTTTTACTTTTCTTTTTTTTCAAAAATTGAAGTGGAATTTGCCTTGCTACATAATGAGGAGAATTAATCTAGAAACGTTATTAAAGTATTTTGAAATGTAATCAAAGGATTTCTCTCTTTCTCAATAGAGAAGTTCAGTTATATCTCTGTTTACTTTCTCAAAAAGTAAAATCATTTTTGATCGAAAAGTTTAATTACATTGCTTATTTATTATATTAGGTAAAGGTCGTAATTACTTTTTAATGTGGCGGCTAGGAAAATAGAAAATACGGAAATTATAATGAAAATTTCTGAGTTCTAAAGGTATTTGTTAAAGAATTCTAAATAGAAGGAATCGTTTTATTCCAACATTGAGTGCATCAACAAAAAAAATGGCTATCAAATCACTATTAAGTTGTTTGAAATGGAAATGTTCGATTTTCTGCAATGAATAACTTGTTCCTATTCGAAATGTCCGATTAATGATGTACGATATTTTTTTTTCAGAAATTTTTATGAATGAATAAACTGATGTAATAGAAATTAATTAAATGGGTTGAATAAAATTGTACAGTTTTTCATTTGGGATTATTTGTTCTAAATGGATTGATATTGATTTATTTCGTATTAGAATTGTCCAAGAACCATTAATGAATTATGTTCAGTCAAGTTAAAGTAACGTAGTTTAGAAATCAGATTTGTGTGGTTGTCTTAATCGTTTTCTCTTAGATATTTTCCGATACATAAATTTTGAATACCTTGAACATTCTGTTGGTTTTTTTTCTTCTTCTTTTGGTTTAATTTAAATTTCAATAATATAAATTTTTTGAAGTTTAAATTATATATCAACGATTAGATATAAATACTGGTGCATTAATATGGAAATGCTGATGTATTTAAAAACAGTTATTTTACTTTTTTAAATCTTGATACATTCAGTGATAAATTATTATTGACTAAATATAAGTGAATGTTTTCGTGGAGTTTTATGGCTCTAATATATTGTTACGAATTTTGTGTAAATAGTGTAAATAATTTGTATTTGAGTGTTTAATGCATTTATATTACTCTATGTTATATTTATTTCATATTAAAATTGTGCTACTCACAAGCAATGCCGCCCCTTAGCTTATAATGGCGATTCAATGAGAACTTGACGAAATCTTGGCGGTAGAGCCAAGTTGGCATTATTTTTGGAGACCAAGTTGGCGGCCAATTTGGCGTCATTGGCGACCATGTTGGCGAGTTCGGAACCCTCTGAAATCTTTTAGAAAGTAGTGGATCTCTCCACTAGTGTCACGTTCAATGACACGAGCAGTTATATTTCTGGAAGTTTCTGTCGCGCCTATAAATGAAGATTGATTAAACCAGCGAGTAGTGAGGATTGTTTTGACTAGCGATTACCTCGGCTGTGCTTATGAATAATCTTTACTTAGGTGTATTTTTAAACATTGATTATTGTGTTTGATTGCTGTTGAAGGAGTGAAGATCTTCGGATATTTTCCCTGTGAATATTGCCGCTGAATCCTGTATTTAAAGGATTGGATTTTTTATGATATTCGCATCGCTCTTAAAGAACTGTTTATTTTCTAGATGATTATTTTGCATAAAATCATCGAACCCGGATCTACGTAACAATATTTTTAATTGTTGAAATCTTGCTCTGAAAGGAACCATTGCTAATTTTAAAACATTATAACCAGATTATTTTTGAAACTTATAAGCTATTTTTATTTAAAGAAATATAATAATTTAATATAAGCAATCAAAGTACCTTTGGAAGAATAACAGTAATGCATTTTCCCTCCAAGTCCCAGATTTCTGCATTTTTGGTCCTAAGCTTGAGAAAATAAATGCCATAAGTATATTCTTAGAGGAGAAATGCAAAACGGTCATCATTGTGATAATGATATGAGGAAGGTTTAAACTGAGAAAACTTTCCAAACTGTGGGGAGTCATTTACTAATGCTTCCATTTGGAAACGTTTTATCGCGTGCATATAAATGACGTGAATTTCAAACTCATGCATCAAAATTAACGTGAAATCGTTCGATCAAAGATATTTAAAAGATAATATTTGCATCAATCTCTTTGGACTGAAACCCATTTTAAAGTTTGAGAGAAAGTTTTCCATATCTCATTTTTTATATTGTTTTGTTTTTATTACTATTTATATGTACCATTTAAATTTTACTTCGAAAAAACTAACGGGATAAGTTATTATAGCAAAGAAAAAAATCATTATTTATTTTAAAAAAATTGTTATTTTTCAAGATGGAAAATATTTAACTAAGTCCTTTTCCCCCCCTAAAATGTTAGCAGTAACTCTGGAAGAAAAGCAAGCAAAAACTGATTTTCATTGGAATGTAAATTTAGTATATGTTATCTTATTCTGACACACTATTTCCTTTTTCTTGCATCTCAGAGGTAATAAGAGAGGTTGGCTGCCCTTATGGTATTTTAAGCCCTAAAATCTTAGTTCCTAAGACTAAGAATTTGCTGTTACACTTCTGAGGCTACCTTATTTTTGACTTGTCTGTCTTGTTATATTTCTATTTATGGTTTTACTTTATTAGATTTATGGCAATTTAGTATATATATATATATATATATGTTTATAATATGCTACCGGTTTCGGTTGTGTGTCATACAGTCCAGAGTTCAAATTAAAACTTTCATCTTATGCCTAGAGCATCATACACTTGAGACCGTTTCCTCTTACTGTAGCTCCAAAATGGGCATTAAGTCGATCGCGATCGACCGGTAGACCGCCAAGACATTTAGAGGTGACCACCTTCATGTAAGACCTAAGACTCGCATACTAAAATAAACATATTTGTGGCACCCCAAAGCCAGTTACACTGGAGTATTTATTATCACAATGCTTGCGACTATGTATAGACGACACATGTGCCACTATTGGAAGCACACGATGACGCGTAACACATTCTCTGCTACTATAGAGGGAAAATGCCGATGCCAGCCGTAAAAATGGTTTTCCCCCACACGCCAAAGGGGAAAATAAACGTTGTCCAGTTCTTCCCGTGGTAACAGGGGATTGGCCACTTGACACATCATCCCACAGCTCAGGTTTCGGCTGGATTGGATTTTTGTTTTGATATTTCTCGTACCGCGATAGAAGCCACCCGACAAGACGTATCTTAAGTAAAGTATCTTAATTTATAAAAAAGCTGCGTTTCATTTAACATCATTCTCTTGCACTACCTATCTGTGTAAATCCGCATTTTCATGCATTAATTATTTTGTTTGCGTTTTGTTTAAAACGTGGTTTTAAACGGGTACGTTTTTTTTATTGTAATTATGTAGGTAAGCGTATATTCTGTATTTATTATTGTTAGAATATAAATATTGTCGAGGTTTTTTTGTAGTTAACCATACCTACGCCACTGGGTGGACCGCAACACCTTAAAAAACTAAAATTCGACCGTACCACGTAAAAGTTTGCCCACTCCTGCTGTAGCTGATTGAAATATATATAATCTGAAATATATATACTTCCTTAATGTAAATAATTTTAATTAAATTTTCCATTTATTTTTCCTTCATAATTTGTTTTTTCAAGTAGACCTTTTCAAGATATAATGACCCTATCGTCAAGTCCCTACAATTTGTCCGCAATCAGATGTATCTAGATCTTTCATTCTACCATTACTGCCTGCAAATATTATAGATTTTAATCGTTTCACTCTTCATAATGTCCCATAAATGCTTTTTATTTGCTTTTCTAATTCCGTGTGGCTCTTTTATACATTATAGTACTTTCTGAATTCTCTCAATTTCATTTTTATGCATACTTTCATTCTAATATAAATGTCTCACAGTATGCAGTTTAAAATAGAAAAGCGGCCATTTGATTTACTTTTATTTGTAAATTTGACTTACTACAGGGATTTACCGATAGAATAAGTGCATCATAGTAAAACAATTCAACACTCTTGATTTAATCTCGAGAAAATCAAAAATCAAGTTCTTAAATCCTGATTCACTGATAATTTCCTACTTTTATGTTGTCTCAGTGTCTGAGAAATACTCTTATTTGAATGCAGCTGTATCTATGGATGGATATTTTTGTACTGTGCTAATTTTTATTAAATTTTCTATAAAAAATAAACAAGTGTTTTATTCTTAGATCGAACGTTGCATACGCTGAAATGAACTCAACATTAATAAAAATAATTTATTCTCTTAATGAATTCAACATTTATAAAATTAATTTATTCATTTATAATTGCTCAATATTTTTAATTAAAAATTAACTATTTAATATAAATGTAAAAAATTATATTTTAACTATTATTTATGAGTCATCTTACCTATATAACAGCTTATTGAAACATCCTACTTTTGAAAAACATCTTATTTTTGTTCATGAAAATTTCTCATATTCCGATAAATAGACTTAGATAACAATATTTCACTACTCTTTTTCAAAGTATACATCTTGAATTGTCACACATGTGTCCCAAAGATCATGCTATTGTTGCAAGCAGTGCTTGAATTTAGTTTTCAGTTGGCACGTAGTTAGTTCATCACGTTTGATATATCTTCCCCGGAATGAAATTTTTGATCCATTCAGGGGCATTTTCAGCATAGTGTACCGCAGGGGTCGTCAGCCTTTTAGCTTTGGCGTGCTAAACCAATCTACCAATATGGTTCAACGTGCCACACAGGAGAACATATTTGAAACATTTCGATTCCAGCGATAATGCATGCTGAGTTAGAGAATAGAGGCCAATAATATAGATATTTACAGTTTTATTATGTATTAATTTTGCATCTTTTAAAGATATTTCTTAACAAAAATAAATAAATAAATAATATAAACTATAACTATTTCTTCAACAAAATTTAAAAAAAAAAATAAAATTGTACATATATTTTGTCTTTTTAAACGTATTTATTAAAATAAATAAACTGCATCACTCTACTTTCATATCACAAAATCAGAGGTATAGCTTGTGACTTTCAGTTTGACACGATACTGAGCATTCAGTTGTTAACACTATCTTTGCGGACTCGAAATATTTTTCAGATGTAAGGTTTTTTTACTTTGTACATATGTAAAACCAAAAGTGAAAAGCAGAATACGTGCAAATTTTCTTTGAAGCAATTAAATCTCTCCAGCACTGTCGTTCAATAATTTACAAAATAGCTGTACATTTATGTTTGGAGTTATCTTTCACATTTGTTCGTAATTCCATAAATGTCCGTAATTCTGATAATGTTTGCAAAATAAAGACCTTATTATAAATTCACCAACTTCCGTCCACTCAAATATTGAGAAATTTGTAGAGTAGTACAGAGTGCCACTGAGAATTGTATTGCGTTCCACAGGTTGCCGACCCCTGATGTACAGGAAGAAGTTACTCGAATTCATATCTGTAGCTTGTCTGATGGAAATATAGAGTGTTTCATGTGATTTTGCTCTAGTAATCATGGCAATATTTAACATCGTGATACCGTCCCCCTTTGGTGACCGTATCTTTGATTGTCAGCGTGAGCTAGAGGTGTAGGGTTTGCAAAAGGAATAGACATTTTTTTATTAAGAATAGAACTTAAATGTCTAACAATTTAGATAATATTAATTAAGCGAGAATCTGTAATGAACAAACACACAGTAATAGTTAAACCGAATCGCGTAACTTAGACCACTATAATTATTTAATTTGCCTACTCTCACTTCTAATAATATTACAAGTCCTAATATCAAATAATCATTCCTACCTTAATCCAAATTTAGATTCGATCTTATGAGGAAACGTTTGGGCGCGCGTGCAATGGTATGCACCTTGTTTTAATGTTTTATTCTCCAGGTAACTTCATTATTGGCTGTCAATCCACACTTGTCTCTTCCACACATACCATTCCCCAAAATTGCCATCTCACTTACTAAAACTTCTCTGTTATTTAAAAGCTATCTTATATGAATTTCTTTTTCACATTTCGCTTCTTGGGTTTTGGTTGGAAAAGAGTTCCCATTAATCTTGGCCCCCAAAGAACCCAGAGGTTATGTTAAAGAAAAGACGCGTGAGCCCGTCACAAATTAAATGGCTCACACACTTTGGAACTTGCCTGCCATGTCTACAAAGACTATACTGCCAAAATGCAGCCCTTTTGAAAAAAAAATTTTTTCTCCTGAAAGCCAGGTCCTCGTTTAAATTGGTATGAATGGATACAAAGCTGATGCCTTGCTCCGCTGTAATTTCTTTCATCGCTGTAATTTGACGATTCTGAATGAACAGGAATTTTTTCGCCAATGTTGGTTTTATTTCTGGATGTTGAGGTGTTGAAGAGAACTTTCTGAACTCTATACTTATATGAGGCCAATTTTTTAAAGCTATTTTATCAATCTTTCCTCCGCGTAACTCTCATTACTTTTATCTTCAAAAGTAATTAGGAATAGCCAAACTTGGCGATAACTTTGATACAGTTAAAAATTTCTGTTATTTTCTCGAAAACGCGAATTAATTTATTTACTTAACAGCTCCAAATTTTTAAGTAATAAATACCTATTTAACAATTATAAGAATTGTGGTGAATTGTTCTTTCCCTCTTATTGGCAGTCTGTCGGCTTGAAAAAACTTATATTTGCGTTGTAATTAATTTAATATAATTGCCTTTGTGGCTCCATTTGTTTCAAGAAAAATTATGCTCTGATATATTTTGAACATCCCTCGCACCCACGCGCGCGCGAACTTTGTTTCTATTAAAAATTATCGCTGTATAATTGAATTATTTCAAAACTATTATTCTATACAAACTATTTGAAATCTTAAGTTACACTTTGTAAAACTGTATCATTAGCTTAATTAGGTTTTAAATCATTAGTGTTTTACAGTAGTTGTGTCATTTAAATATCTAAATGTGCTACATCGGCTCTCAAAATTTATGTAAATGAGAGTTTGAATATTTTTCTTACTTAATTCTTGAAACATTTTCGTCAAGTGTATTCATTTTTGTGTATGATTCCTAAAAACATTGAACATTCGAATAAAGGAAATTTATTATGACATTAAGGAGACATGGTATATAATTTATTAAAAAAAAATTTGATTTAATAGTTTTTACAATTTTTTCGCTTGAGTTTGTTTTACGCAAAACTGTGTTTGTGCTCAAAATTTTACGGAAAGCTAGCCATTTAATCTTGTAAATAAAATTTTTAAAATTTATGAAGGGAACTTAAAATTGGCGTGCACATATGAAATTTGATTTACAAGCACGTCAAATTATATTTAACAAAAGTTGGCATGGGGTTTAAACTATATAATACGATTGATATTTATAAAGTACTTTTTTATGAATGCTTATTGGAAATTCTTGGGGGGAAATGTATATAATCTAAGATTAACTATTTTTAAAAAAAATAAGTATTGTTTTTTGATTCAAAGAAACATACCAATTTTTGTTACATGTATTAATAACAATAGTTAGAAAAATATCAAAGCATTGGCCGTAGCATTTTAAGTGAAGATAAACTAATTTTTTTTTCTTTCTGAGATAAATCAATTAAAAATTTTTTTTATTTGGCATTGGAATGTGAGTAAAAACGAACATGAAAGTTATCATAATTTCGAACTTTTCAAACTTAGATCTTTCACGTTTTATGATATATTGTAGAAAATCATATATAGAATAATTAAAACTAAAGAAATTATTTAAAATATTGACTGCTCTTTGTCAATTGAATCGTCCCTTTAAGCACAATAACAGTAAGAATTTTTAAAAATATTAATTAGTATTTCTGATGAGATGTTTTAGAATTGTCTTTTTCTTACAGCTTCCCTTCTTTTTAAGAGCTCAGAAAGCTAAGTCCAAACTCGAAAGCAAACATCAAACGATTTTGTCTTACTTTAAACTGTCACATACCCTGGACGACGACATTTTGGAAATGGCCAGATCGACCAGGAAACCACTCGATCGAACGCGTCTTGGTGCGGAAATGTTTCATTTTCACTAGATTGAAGAAATAAAAATACTTAGGAAAAATTTTCTTTTTTTTTTTTAAAAGAAAAATAAGAGAGGACGAAATCAAACAAATAAAACTCACTGAAGCTCCTACTCATCGATTTTGCCTTCTTCCGCTAGTGCAGACATCTATCTATTCTACCTTCTCTTCCAAACTAGAATCAATTCCTGTTTTCCCGTTTTTCACTTACATTTTCCTCCGGAATTTTTTAGACGTTCGAAGTGGTTCTCTCCGCCGCATTTCCCGGGTTATCAAAGGGGTGGAGGAAAAACGGAAAAAAAAAGAGGAACTATTTATTTATCGCTCCAAAGCAGAAGGGCGAATATTTTACGTGATGTTTATTGGAGGTACTACCCCCTTATAAAAAAATCAAGAAAAAAAAAATCTGGAGTACTTTTTTATTATTATTTTTTTTTAAAAATTTTTTCCCGGAAATTTTGTTTCCACTCTGGGTTGACAGATGCGCTCTACCATAAGACGGAGTAGCTAAAGTATGAAATCCAGCGTCACCCTGAATGAAATATTTTGATCATTTGAGAGAGATAGAGAGTGTGTGTGCTCCTCCGCATCATCTTGGCGACGCAAGGCAAAAATGTCTGGAAAGAATTCTACTCCTCTTGTTCTATACGCGTCTAGAACGCATTCCTTCACCTCTTCGTGTTTGTAATTTATTCTTTCTCTTTCTTTCTTTTATTATTCCACTATTTTTCTCTCTTCATCTGTTTTTTATGTTTTATTTCCCTCTCTTATGTGTGGAAGAACAAAAAATAATAATAAATAAGTAAAGAACATTATTATTTCAGAACGACAAGGAGAAATTGGCTACCGTAGATGCTGTAGCAAACGCGTTGTTTTATTTTCACCTTTGGAATTTGCATTCATACTATTTCCATCTGAGCTCCGTCTTTTTTGGAACGTTCTTGAACACACACAAAAACCACTTTCTCAAGCTCGTTAAGATTTTGTGAGTGTTATGAAAGCACCGATTTAAAAAGCTCATCTACAGCCACGATAGGAATGTCTTTGCTATGCAACTCATTTCGGAAATTGGTGTATTGTGCGGGATTCTTGCGATTTCGTTTATTATTACGAATGCGTTTATTTATTATCACGAATGAATTCATGGAAGTAGCACATATTTCTTAAAAGCGTATGTTTTCAGCATTTTTGGAAATGAAAATTTCCGTGAAACATTGTGTACAATACTTACTTCCCCACCATTTTTAAGATAATAGAATTCTTATGAAAATATCTTCTTCCTTTGTATTTTTAACGCGCCGATTTGTTATGTTGTTTGATACAGAATGTTGTGGAATGATGTTATTTGTATCATTTTTATAACATGTATTATTTCGACTGCTTTCAAGTTTTATGTACTTGTTTATATGTTTGAATTTAGTTTAAATTCTTGCTAAAATAGCAAAGAGTATATTTCTAAGCATTCTTATATGTATGGTAGTAAATTCGAGTTATAACTATGAAAAATGTTTTCACAAAGCAAAGCAGCACTGTGCCTGAGACATTCTTTTAAAATTTTTGTTATCTTACTTTTTGTTCTCCAAATTTAGAGTAATGTACAAACACGTTTTATAAATAAAAAAATGTTGCGTCGATTCGAAACATTACATTTACTATCATAATGTTATGCATTCTTCGGAAAAACTATAACATTTCTATATTAAATATTTATTAAGTTTCCTCTTTATTATTTATGCAATCCTTTATATTTATAAATACATTCATATTTGTGGGGATATAGGAAGAATATGTTCTGGATAAGAATGTATACATTATCTTTAACTGATTTTTAAGGTAGTATTTTTTCTGAATTTCTGAAGGAAAAAAAAATTGGGAGTGTGTAACTAAGTACATTTACACCATAAAACGATTTAATGTAGAGAGATATCGTAAATAAAGGAAAAATTATATCTTAAAAAAATTTTGCTTTATTACACAGCCAAAATAAATGTTTGAAGAAAGTTATAAGAGATCCATTCTTTTAGCATATACTCTTGTATTAAAATCGTTTTGTAAACTTACGCTGTTTAATATAAAGATCTTGATAACAATATTAAAACATATTTATAATCATTAATTGATCTTCATATGCTTAAATATCCACTCTTTTTTCCTTAAAGGTAAATGCTTGGAAAAATATGAATATAAATAAAATACTTTTTTAAAATCTAAAATACATTTTCTTTTTAAAACGGAAAATATCTCTTTCTCTCTTATATATTATCGCATATTCGATTGAATGCGTTATTACTTAATCCAGCGTTTCTCAAACTGTGGGGCGCACCTCCCTCGGAGGAAGGGGGGGGGGGGCTGGAAACCCCTGCATGGGGAGCGCGAGCATACCAATAAGTCGAAAATAACAGAGTATTTAAAAAATTATTAATTTACTGAAAGGAATCAAAACAAAACACATTCTCTACTATTAAAAGTAACATAATACTTATCGTATTACTAAAAACTTAACTAAAAATAATTACCTAAAAGTTTTTTTTTTTTTTTTTATTTCTAATGGGCTGCGGATTGGAGTTTTTCCATTGCAGACCTAGTACATTCCCCGAAGGCTGGTATCTCTTTTTAGTGCTTCGCCATACAGGCGAATACCAATCGCCGCAGGTAATTTTGACGCCCAGTTTCCTCCCTAGGGGGAGGCACCTGAGCTCTGACGGTGCGAACCTGTACTAGGATTTAATTTTGCCTAGGGCACCCAAGCCAAACTATTACTTAAAAAGTAAGACATGTAAAATTTAATATACTTATATTTGATAATTTTTATGGTTTATAAATAAGGTTTATAAACCATACACATTTTTAGCCTTATTATATTTTAATTGTAGCTTTAGCGTAAAAGTACATTATTATTACATTCAATACATTAAAAATGTATTGCGGGGGATGATAATTATGATCTAAAATTGGGTCGCACTGATTTAATCTAATGTATAAATATCTTGATGAATATTATTAGGATTAAATATATATTATATCTATATATATTTGTTTGGTATATACATTATCGAAAGGCATTTTGTGGACGAAAACTTTATAGATTTTTTTATGCATTGATATATTTGTATTTTATAAGTATAAGTTAGTGCAATAAATCTGCATTCTTTATTATTTTAAGTTTTTATCCCGTTAATTTTATTTCATTAAATATAAAAACAAAATATGTAGTACTCTTAGTAATTTTTTTAGGTATTGTAATGACTTCAAACAGCTCTGGATTAAACTATTAAAATAAGAAAATCATCACAAAAAAAAAATAATAATAATAATAACTAACTGCAAGAAGGGTCCACAGATATAAAGTCTCTTTCGCGATGAAGTCTTAATACCGCCAACATAAACATATTTTTCAAAAATGATACTTTTGCGGATTCGAGTTCACTAGAGAAAGTCATCGCTTTTCTGTAACTCCACACAGAGTGTGTAAGCTCGCCGGCTCTATCTCCACCATGCTCTTGCTGACTCGAAAAACTCCTCGGTTCTAAATCCGCCTTCGTTTTCGTTAATTCGCGGACTCCCAGGTATCGCTTACTGAGAGGCCTCTCTGGGCGCATAGTGAGAGTCCTATCCTCCAGACGCGCTGTCCTCACAGATCTGTGAGAAACCGAAAGTGCATTGTGCCGGCGTCTTTTTTCATCTCTCAGACTGCCGTGGGAAAATGGTCAGAATATTCGACCACCCATTTACGAAACTTTTCCCCCGCAATTAGGGAAACGAACGGATCTTTCCCACGTTTGTCGGTGTACCTTCTTAACAATCAGGGAAAGAGACTGGGCACATCACAGTATCTCGCAGATGTTTGGATTTCTAATTGATTTTTATGCACATGGCTTATTTTTTTTTTACTACGCAAAGTTTATTTTTGTAGTATTTTTAATGATATAAAATAGTTTTTTGAGGTTAAATAATTTTTTCACAGCAAAAACTGCCCCGTCGTTGTGCAAACTGAATCACCCTTTCCTTTTAGCGCGTAGTATCCCTAATGTGCCACACGACGAGCTTTTAGAGAACATTGGTCTAGAATTCAATTTCCCGACTTGAACTTTGCCAATCGCATAACATTCAGTACAGTAGTAAGAAATGAGAGTTTTTTTTAAAAATCATATTTGATTATGGAGTTTTGTGTGTATGTGTGTGTTACTATCTTCACTAATGATCAGTAGTGCACACAGAAATTTTTCAAGGAGGGGGGTCCGGGGTTGACAGTATCATGCTATTTTTGATTTTGTCGATTTTCAGGAACAAAACACAGTAAAAAACTAATTATTGAATAAATAATTAGCATTAATTAATAAAATTAATCATTAATAACAAATATTTAATTAAATTTTACGTATTATATACTTGGAATTATAACCAATCGGAAAAAAATCAAGGGCTTTGGGGGGTCCGGACCCCCAGGACCCCTCCCTTGTGTGCGCCACTGCTAATGATATACAAGAAAAGTTATTTTTAATTTATATGATTTAAAATAATGCTAAGTTAAAAAACTGGCAGGAATTAAATGATCTGGGTATCATTGTATTTGATAAGTAAATCTAATGTGATTTTGTGGAGGAAAAAAAAGAGAAGATATCCAATGACGGAATACTTCCTTATTTAGTGAAATGATACATTTAAATTTCTAAGACTTCTTTTCATATTTTTGATTCAGTATGTTTTCAGTACTTGTTAAAAGAGCCAATATAAATAAATAAATAAAACATTACATTCGTAAAAGTATAATTCTTAAATCATTAGAATGTTTGACTCAAGTCAGCACTTCCAATGTGATGTTATTTAAATTGCTGAATCGCGGTAAGTATAACATATAACTAATTTATGATTATGAATTAATTTCGTATTTATCCGTACGTGCGGTGAATAACTCAGTAAAATACTGTTTTTTTAGAGATTCTTCTCATAAATTGCATATCATTGTACAAAACAAATTCCACAAAACATATTGGTTGTAATGAAATGCGTACCTATATAATCGTTGCATCAATAATTGTACTGCAGCTTCATCCAACTTCAAACAAATGTTGCATTTCTTAAAAACAAAGTCTTTTAATAGTTTATCGTTGAAAACTTACTGACTTTATGTACAGATCTGTCAGTTTTTCAATGCCTTTGTGTTTTCACACGAGCATACAAAGCATTTCATATTTATCGTCAAACTTTTACGATGCGCAACAAAAGTATAAACAGTTTATTAAAGACATTATCTTTTAATTTTAATTTAGTTAAGTTGCACAATTTTTCTTATAAATTATTTGGCATTTACTGATCCGAAATTCATCGGTTAGAAGAAAATCATACTTCTAGAAAAAGTTTCGCCGGCATTTTTATCAAATATTCTTTTTCCGGACCACTGAATCACCTCGGAATTCTCAGAACTTTCAAAAGTATTCCACAAAGTTTTCTTCCTGCGGCAAACCGCTGCTACGTTAAAAGTCGCTTGAATGAAATGCCTCTTTGAAGACATGCATGTGATAAATAAATTTGAAATCACATTTATTGATGGGTAGATATTCTGTTTAGGAAAAAATTTAGGTATCTGTTGAAAATGGAAAATTTAGAAAATCGAGTCTCGGAAAATTTTTTCCGTCTGGAATATTCGCTCACCAAATTGTTACAAATAATACAGTAACCCGTAAATATATAAAATATGATTTGGAATGTAATAAAATAATACTATTTAAATTGTTCAAATACTACGTCTAAGGCTGTTTTGCTCAATATTAAAGAATATGTCCTTAATTTTTAGAATATAATTTTACAAATAAAAATATTCCAACATTATTATTATATTCTGGCTTTTCAATCCTATAGACCCTCCCCTTCCTTATATATTTTCCCGTCATCGTGGATTTCCAAGATTTTAAACACCCCTCCCTGAATTAATATTCTTGATCGAAATGCATGTTCTGGTAGAGTTTTTTCACTGGCGGCAAATCAATGATCTAGTCTAGGATAGTACATCTTTCATTAAAATAAAGTATATAAAAAGAAAAGTCTTAATATTAAATGAGTGACCTTCGTGGACCCCTTAGAAAAACTCTAGTGACCTTCCCCCCGGAAGTTCGCGGAGCGCAGTTTAAGACCCACTAAAGCAGGATATTTTATCATACTACTCATTCTTGTCCGAATTGACCCGTTTTTTTTTCTGTTATAAAATTTTTTTCGTATTTTTTCTCCCCTTTACCGAATTACTAAATAAGTTATTCCTTTACATATTAAAAGGAAAAAATTAATTATCTATGAAATATTTTTAAATTTTAAAAGTATTATATTATATATAAATAGATGTATGAATTTTTTTCTAAGTTACAAATGTTAACGAAAGTTGAAGCATTTTTCTGTCTGAAAGTGTGCTCCGCGTTTTGTTCAGGATCTCATACATGTGGCAAATACAGTCTGAATTGAAATTTCAAAAAAATTTGTATGTTTATATTGCAATAAAAAGTTAAAAATTGCAAGATAGTAAAACGAATAACCTTTCTACCTTGGTGCGGAAAAAGTTTGTTTTTCCTGATGGGTTTTTCCTTTTAGTTTCAATTCATTCTGAATCGAATCGAATATTTTTATACCGCTGTATTTATCTATTTCTAATTATTCTCCGAGACGAAATTTTTATAATCCTTAACCCTTTTTTTTTTCCTCTTTTTTTGTATTATATTTTTTTTATTGAAAAAATATTTACATGCGAATAGAACAACAAGCGCATTAATTGCATTTATGTCAATTATATTGTAAATTAAACAAATGGACCTTCTCAATGGCACACACACAAATTATTCAAGGGGAGGGGGCGAATGTCCACCATTCTCGTATCGTGCCTAAATCGGCCACCAAATTTATTATTGTGATTTTGTCGATTTTGGGAACAAAGAATGGTAATAATAAATTATTGAATTAATAATTAGCATTAATTAATAAAATAAAATGTTAATAACAAATACTTAGTTAAATTTTACGTACTATATATATAGGGTTATCATCAATCCAAAAAAAAAAATAAATAATCGAGATCTATGTAAGGGGTCCGGACCCATAGACCCCCCTCTGCTTTTGTGCACCACTGGCCTTTCTACTACTACTTTTGCATGTATTCGTGACAGTTAATTTATCAGCAATATGTACTTCCAATATAATATATTATATATCCTTCATTGCTTTTTTTTATCTGCATAGTTAGTAGAATTATCAATATATTTGTCTGCATTCGTGAAGCAAAAAACATACTCAATTGAATACCAAATAAGAAAAAAAATAATTATCTATCACGTAATTATTAAAATTCAAAAGGACTAAAAGGTATTTTCCCCCTGGAACTGCAACGGTCTTGGATTAGTTTTATAATTTTTAGCTGGATATATAATCTGTGAAAAAATTACCAACTCTAATGTTTCGAATAGTACCTTAATTGAATTTATTAACAATATTTCTTCAATACATAATTATTTCCTTCATATTTGTCTCGCTCACTGGAAGAACAATCATATATTTTTCAATATTGAAAACATAAGCTATTTATATCAAACATCAACCACAATTTCATTTCGTATTTCCTTTTTGCTATAAAACAGCGTTTTCTGGATACCATCTTGAACAGTAGAACAGCAAAGCACATCGAGTAAACATATTTTGCAGGTATATCAGTATTTAGTTTCTATCTAATAGAGCATTATTTCAAATTTAAATAATTTAAAAATAAGAAATTAATTTTTTACATATATTTGTATGCATATTAGAGAGAGAGGGACATGAATCGATAAGAGACTCAGACAAATAAAATGCAATTTATTTTTTGTGATGTAAAAACAACTAAGCAAGCTTTGAAATTTGGAAATTTAATTAATCTATTTGAAGAGTACTAAAAAAAAAAAATATAAAACCCACGGGTGCTATCGGGAGACAAATGATAGAAATGGGACCCATTCCGGCAAAAGCGAATTTTAATTCCTCGCTTTTTATATGCTGCTGATATTATTCATCATTTTAGTGAACAATTATAAAATAGATTAACTTCGTTAAATTTTACTAAAACGTTCATGCAGTGATTAACCCTCGGTCCTTATGGAGGTATAATTAAAATAAATACTTATGCAATACGGCGTTGCAAAAAAATACGATTGGTCTTATAAAATGATATTTGGCTAGTATGAGAGTTTCTCAGTCAAAGAAATTGTGACGGATTTCGTCCATTATAACACATGTGTGGATAAAAAGCTTTCTTGTCTGGAATATTATGGTATAATGAACCGTACTTACTACAAGACAAGAGTGTTTGATTTATATATAAATAATTTTTGTAACAATTTTTTAAAGAATTATCATTTCTTAATCATTTGTGTTTGCGAATCATTTGCTTTATCGTTTTTACGTAAAAAAGGAATACTAGTCAAAGTACGGGAGTGGCAACATATGACAAAAAATGTATTTCAATAGTAGCTGTCGATCTGGAAATGACAAAAAAGAAGATTTGTAAACATCGACTTTCTAATTTTCTCGCTTAAAAATTAAATTTAGCATTAAAAAAATTATTACGATAAATATCTATTTGTGGTTTTGTAACATTAATTAGTTAATGAGGAAGATATAGGGAGTTATTTATATGGATTTATTTTTAGTGTTTTTTTAGAACGTCAGATTGAGGGAGCTAAATAGATGAGTTCTTGCTTTTGAAAATGATTTATTATACATATATAAAGAATTATGAGAGTATTTATGGTATACCTCGAACTGATATTGTTACGCAGATATGCATATTTTGATGCTGTCATTTGTTTTAGTTCTTTCAAAATTTAGAGAGAGAGAGAGAGAGAGAGAAACGCGCGCGATTCAATACCTCGACTCTATTATCTATTAGAAACCATTCAATATGATGCTATTGAGTTATGTTCTACATTAAGAAAATGGATTCCTAGCGCTTGTTTTATACAAAATTTATTGTTACAATGTTAAATTCAAGCATAATAGAGTATTTATATTGTTAAAGATTACATGAATATTTCATCATATCTTCTTGTCACAAACTATCATGTGATTTTTTTAAGATTTTTCTTTCCAATTTTCAAAGATGTTTCATATTTTTTATAAATTACATGAGTGCTAAAATCATTAAGACCTCTCTCATGAGAGGAAGGAAGGGGGAATACATACTAAAAAACACGTAGATGAAAGTGCTGAGGGTTTATTCTCTGTGGTAGAAATTAAAAATTTGTTGGTCTATGGTTAAAAATTGATTGGTCATTAATACTCCTTAGTGTAGGTTGCATACTAAAATTCTATTTAATCGCATTGAATAATTTATGTTATTTTCGTTATTTCTGTCGTATTTCTTAACATCAAAAAGAAAAAAAAGGGAATGAATTACCATTTTTTTAAAAAACATTTTTTAAACGCCCTAGTATTTAAAATGCCCCCAAAAATGTTTAACCAACAAATTGCGTTCTAGACTAACTCCTTCTGTACAACAATCTGCTATCGAATATCCAAAATTTAAATTGTATAACTTCAATTTTCTTCAAAGAATTCAATCTTTTCCCTAGGACTACATTTTAAAAATGGTTACAATTTCATGTTCCCGGAACTTCGCTGCAAGGAGGAAATGGAAACAAAAACTCTCTTGAAAACGATTAAAGCGGGGCTTCACTCGGGAACAAAAGCTTTCCCGGTAACTATTTCTCCAGAAGGGAGTTCAAAAGTGGATGGAATTCCTTTCTTTCTACTCGCATCAGATCAAGCATTATCAAAAGAAGAGATAAGCCCGCACAGAAGAATCGCACCATTTGTTTAGCGTTCTTCAATACGACAATGGTCGCCAAAGCATGTCTCCATTATCGAAAGAAATTTCTCAACAATACGCCAAATCGGAGGGGAAAAAATAAGAGAAAAAAACCGTTTGGGTTTGCCGTGTTTGACAAATACATCGCATTTTGCCGAATCAACCGCCGGATAGTATTGGTTTTAGAGAAAGATATTTCTTTTTCGGCTCCATAATCGTACGTCTCCCTTTTTTTTATTTATCTCTAACTGAAGAGATGCTTTGAAAGTGAGGCTCTTAAAAACGTCTATGCGGCTGACGAAGGAGAATTTTCACTTAAAATAAGATTTGTTGCTGTTTTTAGTCTGCGTAAAAATTTCAGAAGCAAAAATAAACTCGCCCTTTTTATATGGTGTTTTACCGTCGTCCGTTTAAAAATAAGTGTACGAGTAATGCGAAGAAATGTGTGTCTTGATGCTGTCAGGGTGATTTATATGCGAGCGCGAGTTAAAAAAGCTTTTAAAGGCAAGATGTTTGATTTTTAGCTTTTCTGGTTTGCTAGTTTGATTTTTTTCTTAGTTTGTGATAGTTGCGATAATCTTTGGAAAAGATAAAACGACATACTTTTATATATGGGGGAATTTTTTTAATTTATGGATACAATATATTTGAACAGTTAATGTTAGACATGTATAAATTCCTTTGCGTAAGTAAATAGTTAAAATGTTTCTATACAAAGACAAACAATAAATAAACTTTTATGTCTTTTTGAAAATGGTTTGAGAACTGAAATGTGGTGGGGAATAATTTATTTTTAATGTAGACAGTGTTATATCGAATACCAAAAGGAAAAAAAGGATATGTAGCTTTTATTTTAACATAAATTTGTTATCAATCAGAATTCTTCATTCAGTCTTATTTTTTTAATTCACTTACTATATTTTGAAAAGCTTGGCTTGTAATGATGAGTAAAAATTTTATTTTATAATTTACATAGTTAATTAAATACTTAAATAAAATACCCGCCTATGTAATGCTATTTTAAAATCATCATAAACGTTTGGATCACAACATCTTTATTTTTAGTGTGTCTTATAAATCTTTTGGATTCAAGTATATTTCACTTGAACCTTAAGGTATTCGACTACGTTCGGAACCGTGATTTTAAAAAGGCGCATAAATGGATAATTTTCATGATATTTAGTGTCACTTAGATTAGAATACA